>WNWU01000025.1:8959254-8969494 GCA_012654045.1 Ptyas mucosa
CTATTCTATTCTATTCTATTCTATTCTATTCTATTCTATTCTATTCTATTCTATTCTATTCTATTCTATTCTATTCTATTCTATTCTATTCTATTTGGAGGAATAGATCCTTCTAGCTCTGTGAATCGTTTCTGTGGGTCAAAATATTCGGTTCCAGGGGGTTTTTCTGCAAATCCGTTTTCTTTTTCCTTGCAGGACTCAGGAGTGAAGGATTTGTCACTCTGGTCACACCCCATTTTCTTGATAGCAGCATCTCCATGAATTTAAAATCCCATCTTTTCCAATAAATTTGTATGTGTCTGTGGGGGGAGAGGAGATTGCAATTTTATCAAAGTTTGTCATAAGATAAAATACAAATAGAATGGGAAATCAGAAAAGTTACAGAGGAAAGAAGAGAGGGGCAGAGAAAAAGAAAGAGAAAAAAGTAGACTTCTGATTGTTTTCATTGCGGTAGAGTACCCCCCAAAAAAGGTTACATCAACTTTTTGCTTTAAATTTCTGAATATTTTGAGCCATTTCTATAACTATACAAAGTCACTCTAGTCTTCAAAACCTAAAATCGACCGTTTACCTTTTTGGCAATTTTGAGTACAAAGTCTAGAAGTGGTTTCCAAGTGGAAACAAAACTAGATGAATACTTCTCTTTAATTAAAAGTCCAATTTCCCCATCTAGGCCAACTCCATCACCTACGCCATTCATTTTTCCCTCCCAAGAAGCATTCAGTCACTTATTTCAATCCAGATTGGCCTTCCTTACAACATAGAATGAAAGAGTTGGAAGGGACCTTGGAGGTCTTGTAGTCCACCCCCCTGCTCAAGCTCAGAGACCCCACACCATTTTAGACAAATGGCTGACCAGTCTCTTCTTAAAAACTTCCAGTTGATGGAGCACCCACAACTTTTGAAGGCAAGTCGTTCCACGCTTGTTCTCACGCTCAAGAAATTTCTCCTTAGTTCTAGGTTGGATCCCTCTTTAATGATCTTCCATCTGTTCCATCTTGTTCTACTCTCAGAGGCTTTGGAGAACAAGTCACCTTCTCCTCTCCTTCCTTGGAGGCATTAGAGAATTGTTTAAGTCCCAAAGATGATAATTATTATTATTTCTTCCTCCTCCTCCTCCACCTCCTCCTCCTCCTCCTCCTCCTCCTCCTCCTCCTCCTCCTCCTCCTCTTCTTCTTCTTCTTCTTCTTCTTCTTCTTCTTCTTCTTCTTCTTCTTCTTCCTTCTCTTCCTGCTGTTTCTTCTTCTTCCTTCTCCTCCTCCTCCTGTTTCTTCTTCTTCCTCCTCCTCCTCCTCCTCCTCCTCCTCCTCCTCCTCCTCTTCTAAATGACTATATTAGAGCCGAACAGATATATCACAATGCTTTTCAACGACAAGAAAACCACTAAATTTATATCCCAAGCATTAGTTCGGTATTTTTGACTTTCCCTATTTCGTTAGGCCAATGACCTCAAAGGCTCATTAAACAAACATGCAAAACACATAAAATATGCAGTGACTTGGTACCAAATTAACCTCTTTTCAGGATTTGCAGAGCCCACCAAACTAACCCGAAGAGTTCCTTTCGTAGATCAGAATATGCCACAAAAACTCAGCCAAGTTAAAACTCAGCCAAAGTTGGTTTGATGTGGAAATGCAAGCATCAAGTTTAGAACTGACCTGGGGAAAGTTCGCTGTGTGAATGCAACTGGGAGTTTTTAAAGAGGTTGAGCCAGGGCAGGATTTCTCAACCTCAGCAATTTGAAGATGTGTTGACTTCCAGAATTTCCCAGCCAGCATACTGGGAAAACACAGTCATCATCATACTCATTGTATTTTAACAGATTAACAGAGTTTGAAGAGACCTTGTTGGTCATCTACTCCAGCCCCCCACCCAAGCAGGAGAATGTACACCATTTCTGACAGATGGCAGTCCAGTCTCTTCTTGAAAGTCTCCAGTGATGAAACTTCCATAACTTCTGAAGGCAACTTCTCTTCCACTGGTTGATTGCTGTGTCACAAAATTCTCCTTATTTCCAGGTTGAATCTCTCCTTGATCAGTTTCCATCCATTATTCCTTGTCTGGCCTTCGGGGGTCTTGGAAAATAGCTTTACCCACTTCTCTCCATGGCAGCACCTCAGATATTGGAAGACTGCTATTCTGTCTCCCCTGGTCCTTCTCTTCACTAGACTAGCCAGGCCCAGTTCCTGCAACCGTTCGTCGTATGTTTTAGCCTCCAGTCCCCTAATCATCTTTCTTGCTCTTCTCTGCACTCTTTCTAAAGTCTCAACATCTTTTTTATAGTGTGGTGAACAAACTGGGTGCAGTATTCTATGTGTGTTCTTAGTAAGGCTTTATAGAGTGGTATTAATACCTCCCTTGATCTTGATTGTATCCCTCTGTTGATGCAATTTAGGATTGCATTGGCGTTTTTGGCTGCCGCCGCACACTGCTAGCTCATATTTAACTGATTGTCCACTAAAACTCCAAGATCCCTCTCACAGTTACTGCTATTAAGCCTGGTTTCACCCAGTCTATATTTTGATTAATGAAATTACTTGGACGAGTAACGAAGCATTTCGGATTCACAAACTTTGGTCCCGTTGCCTTGATTTAACCTTTTTTAGATACTTTTGGCCTGGGGGATTGAGTCTTCATTTACACACTCATCTAGGTCATTTTATATGACGGTCTGGTCTGCCATAAATCTAAATGGAGAAACTGATGTTCTGACTTAGGCTTCCTGAGTCAGTAAAACACATGAGTAGTCCCAAAAACCTCTTTAATTTCAACGGCTGTGAATTCTGTTCATTCACAGATGAGTCCCAAATAGTTGTAAAGAGTCCTTCGGGATGTTGACTCAGCCTTCCATCCTTCCAAGGTAGGTAAAATGAGGATCCAGATTGTGGGGGCAATAAGCTGACTTTGTATAAAAAAGAACACCGCTTTGGGGGGGGGGCGAAAGCCCTACTAAGCAGGTATATACAAAAGTATGAAGGCTATTGCTTAACGCATTGTAAGCTGCCCCGAGTCTCCGGAGAAGGGCGGCATATAAATCGAACCAATAAATAAATAAATAAGGCTGATAACCACCCCCCCTTATCTCCTTTGACACGCTGAGAAAAACCTAATTGGCAAAGCCACATGGAGTCCAGAATCAAACAGAGCTTCAGACTTTAAACTGAACAGAATTAACAATGTTGCTTCCTGCAAAGGCCCACATGCCTTTGCTCCTCTTTTAAGTCTTATGGGAGGGGCCAATCATCTCCAAGCCTTACTCCTGAGTCGTCCCTTTTGTTTTAACTGTTCTTGCCTTCTGGCAGCTCTGCGCCTGCGCGCACTGGGAACAAGCTCCCCTTGTTCCTCTGCCTCGCTGAGGTCCGACTCTGGAGCTTCCGGAGGCAGCCGGTACCTCCCAGATGGCCCTTTCTCTGCCTCCGACACAGAGCCCTCGTCCGAGCCTTCCCCAGAATCCAGGACTGGCCCATGTTCCTCTCCAGCCTCCTCACTGTCCGACTCTGCTGCCAGCTCCACAGGCCGCCGACGGACCACAACAACTGACTAGCTCATCCTGCAGTTTGGACAAGCAGGAGAGCCGTACGGGGGAAGGTGGTATAACCACGCTACGTTTCATTCCCACCGAAACCGGCTTTCAAAGTGTAATATCTAATAAGTCTAGTCGAGCATTTCGCCCAAACCCCAAAAGAACCCGAGGTTTACAGGAGACTAATTTATTTCATATTTCTACAAGACCATTAACATTTTTATAATTAGAGAAAAGGGACTGGAAGACGCTCACGCTGGGCTCAGCTGCACGGGCTCCCTTCCCTATTATAAGTGGGATCTAGCAACAGCTCATCAGCCACTAAAGGCTTCTGTTCATCTCTACACCCACTGTGCCTGACCCCCCTGCTCTGTGATCTCTCTCCCTCCTAACATCCTGATGAAGCAAAAGACATGCAATTATATATATATATATATATATTTCCCTCGGCCAGGATTAATTTAAGCTGGGAGGGGAGAAATGAAGGGGCTGTTATCTTTGCTGGCATGTGCTGCGGAGAGATATTGGAGGGATCCTTGGTGCTCTCTTGAGTTCAGTGGCTTTCTTGCAGACGGTTTCATTACCCAAACTAGGTAATCAAATGATGAGCGCTGATCATCTTCTTTGAATGACCCCCATAATCCCTTGCGGGGTGGAGTTTAGACGACTGAATGGAGCGGAGTGTTTACTGGCCGGATACCCTTCCTGTTGCCAATGCGGAGTTATATTCGGCAGATATATTGTCATCGTGCCCAGAGAGAGAGAAATATCTGCCTCTACCTAGGATCGAACTCACAGCCTCCAGATTGTGAGGTGAGAGCTCCACCTCTAGGCCACCGCACCACTTAAATGATGAGCACTGATGATGTTACCTAATTGGGTAATTAGGTAACCAAGGACCCCACAGTCTTCTTCTTTTCCTCCTCCTCCCTTCTCTGCCATTCCACAAACCCACTGCCTTTTAGCACTGATGATGTTACCTAGTTGGGTAACAAACCATCTGCAAGAAAGCAACCAAGCTCAGAGAGCACCAAGGACCTCTCATTTCAATCCTGAGCTATAAATATTCTCCTCTACAGAAGTATTTGCATTGTGGGCTATCTCTGGGCAACTAGTCGAAGTCACAAGATTGCAGATGGCGTGTTATCATGCAAATGACATCATTTGCATCTTTGAGCAATGACATCATGCTAGGTTTGAGGTCAGTCAGGCACCTCTTCTTTTCCCACCTCTCCCTGACATCTATGATGGTTCTGATGACTCTCCTTGTATTATTTAGTCTTTTTAAGAAGGTTCCATCTCTCCATCTCTGCTGGCAGTTCAGGTTTGAGACCCAGGCACCACATGAGAGGATGAGCTCCCATCCTTGCCTCAGCTCCTGCCAGCTTAGCAGCTTGAAATCATGTAAATGCAAATCGATAAATAGTTACCACTTTGATGGGAAGGTAACAGCACTCTGCGACATCATGCTGACCACATGACTACAGAAATGTCATTGGACAGCGCTCACTCAATGGCCTTGAAACAGAAATAAGTACCACTCCTTATAGTCGGCAATGACTAGCAGAGTAAAATCTGCAGGGACTCCTTTATTTTACTTTTTTTGAACATCTCTACTAATCCAAGAACAGACCTCATTAAAGAGCCGTGGTAGCACGGTGGTTAGAGTGCAGTATTTCAGGCTACTTCTGCTGACTGCCGGCTGCCTGCAATTTGGCAGTTCGAATCTCACCAAGCTCAAGGTTGACTCAGCCCTCTATCCTTCCGAGGTGGATCAAATGAGGACCCAGATTGTTGGGGCCAAGGGGCTGACTCTGTAAACCGCTTAGGGAAGGCTGTAAAAGCACTGTGAAGCGGTAAATAAGTCTAAGAGCTCTTGCTGATTAGCTGTGAAGGCACAGTGGTTAAATGAAGCATTGCAGGCAAACTTTGCCCACTGCCAGGAATTCAATCTTGACTGGCTCAAAGTTGACTCAGCTTTCCATCCTTCCGAGGTCGGTAAAATGAGGACCCAGATTGTTGGGGACAATAGACAGATTCTATAAAACCGTTTAGAGAGGGCTGTAAAGCACTGTGAAGCGGTATATAAGTCTAAGTGCTATTGCCATTGACTCAGCCTCCCTCCCTCCCTCCCTCCCTCCCTCCCAGTGGTTAGAATGCAGTATTGCATGATGATTCTGCCCACTGCCAGCAGTTCAATCCTGACCAGCTCAAGGTTGACTCAGCCTTCCATCCTTCTGAGGTCGGTAAAATGAGGACCCAGATTGTTAGGGGCCATAGGCTGACTCTGTAAAACCACTTAGAGAGGGCTGTAAAAGCACTGTGAAGCAGTATATAAATCTACATGCTACTGCTATTGCTATTGAGCACACATCTGAATAACCAAGTATCTCCATTCTTCATGTGAAGATAAAGAAATTCTTAATCAGAAACTTTGTGGTGAAGATAATGTCTTCAGGGCAATGCTTCTCAACCTTGACAAATCTAAGAGGTCTGGACATCGCTTTCCAGAATTCCCCAGCAAGCTAAATTAAATTGATTTAATAAATAAGGAAGGATTTCTAGATCTGAATCACACATTTAAATCATAGCTACAGCAATAGCTGCCTTACTAATTGACTTTGGTGGTAGGCTTTTGAATATCCACACACCACACACACACACCCTCCAGAGTTAACTTCTAAGGTGAAAGGAATACGGCTGGGCTAACATACTGTATCTAACTATGTTTATTGTACTGCAGTAAAATAATTTGCTTTTCAGGGACCAATCCCAATCCAGGTCTTGTGATTTACACATCTTGATTCAGAAATTGGTTCTGATGGTTTTAATGGAAGTGACCCCCCCCTCCCCCAAAGTAACAGGGTTTTAAATAGCAGGGTCCCTGTCCATGTTTATTATGCTGGATTGCAAAAGTCTTCTTTAGATCACAGTGTTATCATGGATTATTTACAACTTGTTTCTGGAGTTGTGGGTGCTCCATCACTGAAGGTCTTTTAAAAAAAAGAGTGGGCAGCCATTTGTCCAGGATGGAATAAGGTCTCCTAATTCCATCCTGGAAGGAAGGGGGGAAGCAGGGGGGTTGGACTAGAAGACCTCTGAGGTCCCTTCCAGTTCAAAGGAGTCTATTCATAAGGTCTGCAATATCCCCTTTGTTAATAGGATTCTGGAGCCATCTGCTGACACTTTGAGGAACTGCTGGCTAGCAAATTGCTACAAGACGGTTCCCTTGCAGGGAAAAAATGATGTTCCAATAGGAAATCAGAAACACCCAACCTTTTCTATTTTCTATTATAAATTTTATATTATAAAATTTGGAGTAGACTGTACAAGTGGGTAGAGAATAGAAGCTCAAATAAGAAATAAATGTTCAAAACCATTGACTATATTAGAAAGATAACTGTATACACATATAATCAGAATATATTATATTGTTATTACAATATAATTATTATACTATTACTAGAATTGTAAAAATATATGAGAAGGCAAATATTGAATAGTGAATTACAAAAGCAGAACACACATGCTAATACGGAAAGCTGTAAAATTATACTATATTGTTGTTTGTGTATTTTATCTGTTTGTATTTGTATTTGTATTTTTTCTTTTCTTTTTTTTCTTTTTTCTTTTTACTTGTGATTTTTAAATTTGGAAAATGTTCAATAAAAACTATTTTGTATAAGATGGATGGATGGATGGAAGGAAGGAAGGAAGGAGGGAGGGAGAGAGGAAGGAAGGAAGGGAAGAAGGAAGGAGAAGGAAGGAAGGTGAAGAAAGGCGAAGGAAGGAAGGAAGGCAGGCGGAAGGAAGGAAGGAAGGAAGGAAGGAAGGAAGGAAGGAATTCTAGTAATTTAGCCCACTAACAAGGGGCAAGACATGTCTATTAAAGCCTAACATTTATGAAATCCAAATGGGGTTTTACAGATAACATTTCTGTATTTCATGCATTCTGTGCATTTTATACAAGCACGGAATGGAATGGCAACTCACACCCAAGGATTGTAGGTGTCTTCTGCAGACGCAAAATGGCAGGTGCGAAATTTGCACACGCACAGAAGCATAAAGCATTCAGATTTTGTCCATGCGCCTGTAATCTGCTAAACCAAGGTCCATTAAACCGACAATTTATTGCGCATTCTAAGCATCGGGGTAATTACTGTTCAACTCAAGTTATTGAGATGCATTATGAGCGGCCTGAAACATCGTCGCGTTCCAAGTGGAGAACACACTAGTATATTATCATTAAAAAAAAAAAAGGCTGGTTTTGCCATGGGAGCCAAGGCCACGAAGAATTCCAAGTACAAAGCTACGTATGGCCCATGAGGCAAACTGCCTATTGCATCTCTGCATCTATTTATTGCGGGTGGAGCTTTCGCAGTTGAGAATCCCACGGCCTGGCACCAAGTTTATCTGTTGTGGCCTGCCAGAGGCCAGCAGAGTCGGACAGTGAGGAGGTTGGGGAGGAATATAGGCCAGTCCTGGGGCTGGGGAAAGCTCAGACGAGGGCTCTACGTCGGAGGCAGAGAGGGAGCTAGACAGCAGCAAGGCAGAGGAACAGCTGGAGCCCGTTCCCAGTGTGCGCGTGTGCAGAGCTGCCAGAAGACAACAACTACTCCGAAAGCAGGGTCGACTCGGGAGTAAAGCCACACCTGGGAGGTGATTTGCCCCTCCCATAGGAAACAAGAGGAGCGAACGGGGAGGGGCTTTTGCAGGAAACAATTCTATAAATAAATATCTTTATTGTCATTGTATGTGTATATACAGTATACCCATACAACGAAATTCACGTAACACCCAAAGACCAGGTCCAGCACACATAACAATCCCTAAACACCCACCCACCCATCACAATTCCCCACCCCTAAACCATCCAAACATCCACACAACAGACCAAGTAATGCTGTCCAACAGCTCAGTGATGGTGTCCCTTTAGTTCATTGTTGAGTGCAATCATAGCTCTGGGATAAAAACTATTCAGAAGACGTGCGGTCCGAGTTTGAATTGTTCTGTATCTTCTGCCAGAAGGCAACAGTCCAAAAAGATTGTAAGTAGGATGGGAAGAGTCTCTGAGAATGTTATGCAACTTTCTCAAACAGCGAGATTCGAAGATGTCGTCCAGGGCTGGTAGCTGGAGCCCGATGATATTCTGGGCAATTTTAATGATTCTCTTTACAGCTTTTTTGTCTGCCACAGAGCTGCTTCCACACCATGCAAGAATGTTGTATGTCAGGACACTCTCAATGGTGCTGCGATAGTAGGACAGAAGTAGATGCTGAGATAGATTTATCTTCCTGAGCATTCTCAGGAAGTACAGCCTCTTCTGTGCCTTCTTCACAAGCATGTTAGCGTTCATCGGCCATGAGAGGTCCTTCCAGATATAAATGTCCTTTGTTCGATATAAATACAATTCGTTCCTTCCGTGACTCTGAGAGACTCTGTGCCAAGTTTTGCCTTGTATTGGATTTGGAAACTAGTTATCTGGCAGCTTTCCAAGCGAGATAAGGTCTGTGTTGATAAATATTCCTTTGAAAACCTGTTTGGACAGGCCTTGCTGACTGTTTTTTTTATTTTTTTTATTTTTTATTTGATTTATATGCCGCCCTTCTCCGGAGACTCAGGGCGGCTTACAATGCGCTAAGCAATAGCCTTCATACTTTTGTATATTTATACAAAGTCAGCTTATTGCCCCCACAAACTGGGTCCTCAATTTACCTACCTTAGAAAGGATGGAAGGCTGAGTCAACCTTGAGCCTTGGTGAGATTCGAACCTGCAATAATTGCAGGCAGTTGATGTTAATAACAGGGTGCTTTAGACCACTGTACTATCCAAGGCTCTATCTGTACTATCCTGTGAAAGGAATTCACAGTCGTGTAAATAAAAGAGATTTTGCTGGAACCAAGACTCTGCTTCCTGCTTTTTAAGGCAGCCTAGGTCAGTCTCCAGCCGAACTGGTTCCTGGATCTTTCTGGATGAGAAGGAACATGAAAAGGTAAGCTTCCCTTATGCGGGAGCCCTGGTGGCAGCACAGTGGTTAAAGTGAAGTACTGCAGGTTAAACTCTGCCCACCGTCTGGAGTTCGATCCTGACGGGGTTCCAGGTTGACTCAACCATCCATCCTCTCCTGGGTCGGTAAAATAAGGAATCCAGATTGTTGAAGCATTGTGCTAACAATGTTGACATTGTAAACCGCGCAGAGAGTGCTGTAAAAGCACTATGGAGCAGTATACAGGTAGTCCTCGACTTACAACCATTCATTCAGTGACCGTTCAAAGTTACAACGGCACTGGAAAAAAGTGACTTATGACCGTTTTTCACACTTACGACCGTTACAACATCCCCAGGATCACATGACCAAAATCCAGCCGATTGGCAAATGTCTCATCTTTATGATGTTTGCAGTGTCCGGGGGGAGGGGGGGTTGTCACATGATCCCCTTTTACGACCTTCTGACGAGGACAGTCAGAAGCCAGATTCACTCAATGACCATGTTACTCTGAGCCACGGTGGCGCAGTGGTTAGAGTGCAGTACTGCAGGCTATTTCTGCTGCCTGCAATTTGGCAGTTCAAATCTCACCAGGGTCAAGGTTGACTCAGCCTTCCATCCTTCCGAGGTGGATAAAATGAGGACCCAGATTGTGGGGGGCAAGAGGCTGACTCAGTAAACCTCTTAGAGAGGGCTGTGAAGCACCATGAAGTGGTATATAAGTCTAAGT
>WNWU01000025.1:8969894-8979921 GCA_012654045.1 Ptyas mucosa
GTCTCCCCGCTGGCAGCTTCTCCTTCTCCTGGCTGCTCCAGGAGCAGCCTGAGACTTTGCTTTCCTTGGCAAAGCGCTTCATCATTGCAGCGCACGGGACACACATGGCACCGGAGGATCCGTGCAGCTATTATCCCACCCCGCCTCGGCCACGCAGCGAGGCTCGAACTCAAGGAGGAGGAAGGGGGGGGAGTCTAAATGACAGTTACCACGAGCAAGCCGCAGCGCTATTATGCAGGGCTCCGAGTGGTTGGAGAAGCGGCAGCTGCGCTTTCAGCAGGCAAGCAACACTGCCTCTGCCGTGAGGAACTTTGGAGAGAGAGGGCGGGGGCGGGGGCAGCTGTGGGAGCAGCCTGTCTCTTAGCTGGCGAGAACGGCCACAGCCAGTCCCTCCCTCTCTCTCCAAAGTTCCTCGTGGCAGAGGCAGCTTTGTTTGCCCGCTGAAAGCGCAGTCCAGGCTGCTATTGCTCCCGCTTCTCCAACAACTCGGAGCCCTGTGGCTTGCTCGAGGTAGCTGCTGTTTGCACTCCCCCCCTTCTTAACATTATATCGGCGTATAACACGCACACATCATTTGCCCCCTATTTTCAGGGGGGAAAAGTGCGTGTTATACGCCGATAAATACGGTATCAACCACAGTGATTGGCTGTGGCAAGAAAGGTCGTACGATGGGGCCAAACTCACTTAATAAACGACTCAGTTAGCAGCAGAAATTTTGGGGCTCAACTGCAGTCCTAAATCGAGGACTACCGGCATATTAGTCTAAAGTGCTATTGCTACACTCATGGTCCTGCCTTTGGATTTGGCTTATTTATTTATTTTCCCCCTTGATCTCCTTTGGTGTTTTCCCACAGCTTTCAGCTCAGTTTAAATTTTCCGCTCGTGGCTGAGTCGGTGACTTTGAAGATGTAACCAGAGGCGGCCCAACGCTCAGCGAGCAGATCAAGCAGGCGAAAAGTTGGAAGGCGCCAAAGAGGAGCCTTGGCCGAAGTTGACCTGATGGTTGGAGGCGAAGTCAACCCTGGATTAGAACTGATCAAAAGGACCCGATTGAAAATGAACTGCGCACGCACGCATTTATCCTCTCGCTCGTTTCATTTCCAAATATCAAAGGGACAGCGGCTGCCAAATTGCCGCCGTTTTGGTTTCAGATGTCAAAACAACTTAACATTTCTTCGGTCGGAATCCACAAAGAGGGAGAACGTTCTAATCCGAGAGGCGGAAAACATCGCTGTCAGGCCGTTTTTTTCAGGCCTGTTTTGTAAAAAAAAAAAAAAAGGATGGCCGTATACGTGCAGACTGCTTGAAGCCTCCCCGTCCTCTCTCTTTCAAATGACTTTTATTCATAGATGATTATGGAGAACGAAGATCCGTCCAAAGGAAAGAGATGTGCGTGGATTGCAAAACCACGTAAAATTTGTTAATGTATTGTAACTGCAATAAAAAAGAAGGCCGGGCGAGAAGGAACGGATGGAAACTAATCAAAGAGAGAAACAACCTAGAACAGTGAGGTCTACCCTTTTTGCCGTCGTGTGCCAAAAGCGGGGAGAGTGCAGGGGGTTGTGCGCACGCGTGCCACACCCATCATTCAATGTGCCCCGCCCCCCCATGCATGATCCCCCCACGCTCCCCATGCTTTTGGCACGCAATGGCACGGTGGGCCTGGTAGGACTGTTTTTCGCCCTCCCCAGGCTCCAGAGGCTTTCTTGGAGTGCGGGAAGGGTGAAAATGGCCTTCCCCACCCCACTCCCCGCCGGAAGCCCTCCGGAGGCTGGAAATGGCCTGTTTGCTGAAAATCAGCTGGACGATGCGCACATGTGCGCTGCAGCTGAGCTAGGGCAACGCTGTGTGCCCACCAATATGGCTCCACGTGCCACCTGTAGCATGCGTGCCATAGGTTCGCCATCACGGACCTAGAACTAAGGAGGAACTTCCTAACAGTGAGGACAGTTAACCAGTGGTACAGGAGTTGCCTTCAGAAGTTGTGAGGGCTCCTCCCTGGAGGCTTTTAAGAAGAGACTGGATAACCACTTGTCTGAAATGGTATAGGGCCGTGACGGCGATCCTATGGCACGCGTGCCCAAAGTGGCACGCGGAGCCATGTCGCCTTGCACGCGTGGCGTCGCCCATTCCTTTTCCGGGTTTCTGGCACGCATGCGCACGTGGGACGATCAGCTGGCCTTTTTGGTCATGGTCTTCCGTTTTCCTTCAAATACCATGCGCACCGGCCAGCTGATTGTCGAGTGCGCATGCGCATCAGAAACCCGGAAGTGTAGCTGGCTGAAACCGGAAGTTCAGTAACTGAAACTGGAAGTTCATATTCAGGCGTGCGCATGCGCCCTGGGCAGCTCCTCTTCTGAGCTGTGGCCCAGACGCGCACTCCCTTTTTGGCACTCAACGCTGAAAAGGTTCACCATCACTGGTATACGGTTTCCTGCTCGAGTGGGAGCTGGACTAAAAGACTTCCAAGATCCCTTCCAACTCTGTTATTCCATGACCCAAAGGTGCTTTTTTTTTTTCAAGAGGCAACTGGACTTTCTAGCTTTTCTTCGAAGACGTTTTGCTTCTCATCTAAGAAGCTTCTTCAGCTCTGGCTGGATGGTGGGGAAATGGAAGGACATCCACTCAGAGCTGAAGAAGCTTCTTGGGTGAGAAGCGAAATGTCTTCAAAAGTAAAACCAGAAAGTCCAGTCGCCTCTTGAAAAAAAAAAAAGCCCTTTTGGGACAACCATGGCCTGGATGGCTGAGAATTCTCCATCGACACTTGTTATTGTGTTATTCTAAAATAAACATCTGAAAGATCCAGAATTTCTCTGCTTTGCTTGCTATTTCAACTTCTGCTTCTGCTTGTGTGTAATTTAAGTCACGTGCCGCCCAGGCAGACGGTTTGGCTTGAAACGAATGCAACGCAGAAGAAATTGGGAAACTTATTTTTTTTTTATTTAATTTGATTTATATGCCACCCTTCTCCGGAGACTCAGGGCGGCTTACAATGCGCTAAGCAATAGCCTTCATACTTTTGTATATTTATACAAAGTCAGCTTATTGCCCCCACAAACTGGGTCCTCAATTTACCTACCTTAGAAAGGATGGAAGGCTGAGTCAACCTTGAGCCTGGTGAGATTCGAACCTGAAATAATTGCAGGCAGCTGGTGTTAATAACAGGGTGCTTTAGACCACTGTACTACCAAGGGAGGTCACCAGTGGTGGGTTCCTCCCGGTTCGACTGAGTTCGACCGAGCTAGTAGCAGTGACGATATGATGTCACTGAACTGGTTCTCTTTGTTCGGGAGCTGGGTCCTCCTCCCCTCCCCCTGCGTTATTCTTACCTTTTATTTGGCCCCGCCCCAATCTATTTGCTGCCTCCCGAGTCCCAGCTGATCGGCTAGAAGGAAAAAAACTGTTTAAACTCTTGCCGCGGGGCTTCAAAGGGCCGCCCTACAGCTGATCAGTGTTAAAAGGCAGTGTGGTGGTAGACCAGTGCGCTTGAAAAACAAATGGGTAGACTGGTGCCTCCAAAAACAGATGGGTAGACCAGAACGCTCCAAGAACAAACAGGTAGACCAGTACAGCTCTGCAAGCAGTTAAAAGCCTGGTAGACCAGTACCTCTGCTAAATCCTAAAAAATTGTCACATGACCATCAAACTACACCCACAAAATAACCCACAGAACCAGTAGTAAAAAAATTTAGAAGCCATCCCTGAAGGTCACCTACATCCAGCCTAAGATTCCTGGAGAAAAACAACCACCCCTCTTTGGACACAACTTCCTTTGTTACTGACTATATGGAACACGATGGGGGTTTGTTCAGCCATGGGTTGCTTTCTGTTGGTGGAGTGCTGCGGCTTTGATTTCTCCAGCTGTTCCCGGAACCACCGTTTCGTGGTTTCCTTCTTCACTTGCTCTTCCTGCTGATTTGCCACAATCCTGCAGAATACAGGAGTGAGCTTGTTAGGAAATGGTTATTTGTCTAACTAGTTGGTCAGGCAATATATAAACCAACAATGTACGTTTGCAGTCAGAAAGGTATTATATTGCTTTAAGACTGTATTGCATCATCCTGTATCCTGATTGGCTAAGCTCTGTAGCCAATGTACTTAACGGAAGTCAGGATCATGGCTTGTGTGGATACTACACCATTTTACCTGCTTATTTGCTGTAACTCTCTACCTGATTTCTCTGCGTGATCACTGTTTGATCATAACTACATGTTGTTTTCTACTATTTATTGAATATTTTAAATTGAACTTGTTCCTGTTTTGAAACTCAAGAAGAACTGTTTTATTGTGAATGACTACAACTGGTAAGAAGACTTTGTACTTGAAATATCCCTGGATTGATCTTTTAACTCTCGTCTTATCTGTGCATGACTTGGATTGTTTTTGGACTTTGCTTTACTTTTTTCTAAAAGTAAAAGACTACAACAATTCAACGTGTTTGTATGTTAACTATGATTGGTCACAACCACTCCCAGTCGTTTTTCATGCGTTTACTCAAAGGGTACTCTGCTCAATAACCCACAACATCGGTTACGAGCCAAGAATATCCTTAACAGAGCTTACGTAAATCTTTTAGAAACAAACACTTCATGCACGAAGAGGCCATGTGTAAACTTAACCTTAAAATGTACAGGACCTTTTCATTACTTATTTATCCACTCATTCCTTTATTCAAATTTAATAGCCACCCAGGTTCAAAGGACTTTTATTATAAATTGCAATGACTGCATTATTTATGATTGCCAATAGGCAGTACCACGTAATTATGGGAGTCTCGGGTTCAAACTGATGAAGAGGCCCAGATTCAGATTGGCTGTGAAGCTTTCCAGGCCACCGTTCAGGTCAGGAAAACATGCTATAACCATGATTTGTCTAACAAAGATTTAAGGATTAAGGATTAAAGTAGCTATTTCATGCTGAGAGGCTCAAATGACTGTCAGCTTGTGGCAAGTTGGGTGGCAAATAAAAGTAATATGTCTATATATATTTACCCATGTAATATGGCTGTAGTATTATCATTTTTTCTTCTTCTTATCTTCCTTACTCCTCCTTTTATTGCTATTATGATAATGATGGTGATGATTACTCTGTTGCTTTGCATGTACCCTGAGAGCTTCTGCGCCGGAGACAAATTTCTTGTTTGCCTCATCACACTTGGCCAATTTTTTTTCTTTTTATGATCCTGTAATCCCCCCCCCCCTTTTTTTTGGAAAAAAAATATTTTTAAACAAACAATTCATCATTAATCAATCAATGTAACATCTGAGTACAATTTTTTTTGTGTCATCATATTCAACATTTATCATCATTTTCTTAGTACATATTTATCTTTCCTCTTACATTTAAATGTAATGTATTACAACATATTTTCCCCATATTTCTTATTGTTTCATTGCCCATTGTCTATATTCAGTCTCTATCCATTGATAAAATTGCTCCCATATGTTGTAATACTTTGATTCTTCCTTCCCACTAATTGCTAATGTTAATCTACTCATTTCTGCACATTCTAATATTTTCTTAATTAGCTCTCCTTTTGTAGGATTTTTTTCTGCTTTCTAATTTTGTGCAAATATTATTCTTGCTACCATTATTACATGCATAATTTATTTTATTTATTTATTGGTTCAATTTATATACCGTCCTTCTCCGGAGACTCAGGGCGGCTTACAATGCATTAATATATATAATTCTTATATATATCTGCTTAGTAGGGCTTTCGGGGCCCCCAAGCAGTGTTCTTTTTTATACAAAGTTAGCTTATTGCCCCCACAATCTGGGTCCTCATTTTACCTACTTTGAAAGGATGGAAGGCTGAGTCAACCTTGAGCCTGGTGAGATTTGAACTTGCAGTAATTGCAGGCAGCTGGTGTTACTTAACAGCACTTTAGTCTGCTGTGCCACCAAGGCTCTTATGTATATAATATATAATCAAATATATATTTTCTTTACTAAATTTCTCCGGTAAGATACCCAACAGGAAAAGCTGTGGTTTAAGATCAATATGTTGCTGTATCATTTTCTCTAGCCATGTTTGAATTTTTGCCCAATAATTTCTCACTTCTGGACATGTCCACCACATGTGATAGTGCAATGATCCTGTAATCAGGACGACTGAATGGAGCTGAGCGTTTACTGGTCGGATGCCCTTCCTGATGCCTATGTGGAGTTCACAGCAGATATTTTCTCTTTGTGTCCTGATAGAGTAATATCTATTGCTGCCTAGGATTGAACTCATACTTATGACGGTTGCATTGTCCTGGAATCATGTGATCCCCCTTTTGTGACCTGACAAGCAAAGTCAATGAGGAAGCCAGATTCACTTAACAACCGTGTTACTAATTTAAGAACTGCAGTGCTTTACTTAACGTATGTGACGAGAAACATCATAAAATGGAGCAAAACTCATTTAACGAAATTCTCACTTAGCAATATAAATTTTGCGCTCAATTCTGGTCGTAGGTTGAGGACTGCCTGTATTCAATTCATTCAATCAATCAATAAAAAAACTAAATAAAATAACGACTCATTTGTGTTATATGAAGAGGAAAATCAAATCATGGTATAGTTCTGCATGATACAAATCAGCAACAGAATTGTAAAGGGAAGGGGTGTTTGGTGTCTTGAATTTTTGGAGGAAAAGAATTATATGGCAAATAAATTGTATTTCAAGCTTTTTATTTTATTTACATTTAATGTTTCTAGATTGCCAATCTCCCCTGAGGAGTTTTCCATGCAATACCTTCAGTCTTTGCTATCTTTCTTTGGAGAAGCATCCGGAGGCAGTTCTGAACATGTCTCTTCCTTGGTTTCTTTCTGGAATTCTCTGGAAGGCTTAGCTGCTCCCTTAGCGCAGTCACTGAGGAGGGGATTCCTTCCATTAGACTCCGTTTTTTCTGTCATCGTGGAAGATTGCCCTCTGTGTTTCAGACTCTGCTTTGCTGTTCTGACGTTCAGCTGGTGGGTTCTGTCAAGTTGCTGGGGATTTTGGCTTCTTTTGTTTGGTTCAGGAGCCTGCAACTGAGACATCCGTTTTCGAAAGTTTCGGAGCTGTTGCAGTAGAGAACATTTCCCAGTGCAATTTTTGCTAGGAGAGAGAGAGAGAGAGAGAGAGAATGCGTTGGTTCATGTAGCCCAGGGGTGTCAAACTCAAGGCTCGGGGGCCACATCTGGCCTGTGGGGTACTTAGATCTGGTCCACAGGGCTGCCCTGGAAACAGCGAAGTAACGGCCCGCGGTGGTTCTGCCAGCAAAAACGGGCTCCCAATCTCCGTTTATTTGCATTATGTAAATGTCTCCTGGGGAGACATTTGTGGAAACAAAAAAGACGGGTGTAGGAGGGGGTCATACCTTATTTACGGAATCATTTTTATTCTACTTAATCAATGATTCAGAAGAGAGCTGGAAGGGACCTTGGAGGTCTTCTAGCCCAGGGGTCAGCAACCTGCAGCTCTGGAGCCGCATGTGGCTCTTTCACCCCTCTGCTGTGGCTCCCTGTCACTCAAAATATGCGTCACAGCCGCCAATGTGCGACACCCGCTAGCATTAGATTTATTGAGCTTTTCAACCTCCGGTAGGCCAACCGTGGATAAAGCCAAGAAAAGAAAAGTTTCAGAAGAAAACAGAATGTTTAATTCAACTACATATGTTAGTTTTGTGGCTGCTCAAGAAATAGTCAGGCACGGGAAGGGTTTTGTGGCTCCCGGTGTTTTCTTTTCTGTGGGAAACGGGTCTAAATGGCTCTTTGAGTGTTTAAGGTTGCAGACCCCTGTTCTAGCCCAACCCCATGCTCAAGCAGAAGACCCTGTATCAGGGGTGTCAAACTCAAGGCCTGCAGGTTGGATGTGGCCCATGGGGTGCTTAGATCTGGCCTACGGACCAGTACACGGTGCCTCTGCCAGCAAAAACGGGCTCCCAATCTCCGTTTTCACTGGCAGAGGGTTGCAGGAGGCCATGGCAGCCAAAAATGGAGTTTGGGAGCCTTTTTTTTTTTGTTTAATTTGATTTATATGCCGCCCTTCTCCGGAGACTCAGGGCGGCTTACAGTGCATTAAGCAATAGCCTTCATACTTTTGTATATTTATACAAAGTCAGCTTATTGCCCCCACAAACTGGTCCTCAATTTACCTATCTTAGAAAGGATGGAAGGCTGAGTCAACCTTGAGCCTGGTGGGATTTGAACTTGCAGTAATTGCAAGCAGCTGATCTTAATAGCAGTGAATTAATCCACTGCGCTACCAGGACTCCTTTTGGCTGGCAGAAGCACTCAGGCCACTAGAGGAGCCCCCCCAACACGAGTGATGTTGAGCTGGCCACACCCACCCAGCTCCCTGAGGTCAAACATCACCCTAATGCAGCCCTCAAGGAAATCGAGTTTGACACCCCCGATGTAGCTTGTTGGACTGATGCGTCATTTTCAACAATATCCCTCCCAGCAATGTGGTTTCGTTCACACGTCATGCAAAGCTGTAGTCTGCAACTTAAGACAACTCTTTAAAAGGGCGAGTAAAAGGTTTGATTAAGCCAACTGCAAATGTTTTGGCTGGGCTCACAAACTGCACTCAGCTTGTAAACCTCATCGCAGTTTGTTAAAACAAGCCTTTTTGGCCTAACTCACACAACGTACTAAGCCTTCAGTCAAGGCTACATTTAATAGCAAATTGGCAACCAGGAAAAATGTAGCATCAGCTGTGGGATATATGTGTGTGTGTATATAAAGTCAATGGACAGGTAGTCCTCGATTTACAACCACAGCTGAGCCAAAGTTTCTGTTGCTTAGCAAGGCATTTTTGTTGAGTTGTGCCCCATTTTACAAGGTTTTTTTGTCCTGGTTGTTAAACGAATCACTGCAGTTATTAAGTGCATAATGTGGGTCATTAAGCAAATCCGGCTTCCCCCATTGACTTTCCATGTCAGAAGCCAGATGGGAAGGTTACGGAGCCGTGGTGGCGCAGTGGTTAGAATGCAGCATTGCAGGCTGATTCTGCCCACTGCCAGCAGTTCGATCCTGACCGGCTCAAGACTGACTCATCCTTCCGAGGTGGGTAAAATGAGGACCCAGGTTGTTGGGGGGCAAATATTCTGACTCTGTAAACTGCTTAGAGGGCTGTAAACCACTATGAAGCGGTATATAAGTTTTCCAATGGTGATCACATGACCCCAAGTCAGTGTAACTGTCATAAACACATATTGGTTGCCGAGCATCCAAATTTGGTTCATGTGACCATGGGGATGCTGCAACGGGTTGCAAGTATGAAAACCAGCCATAGGTAACATTCTAGTGCTGTTGTAACTTCGAACGGTCACTAAACAAATGATTGTAAGTCAAGGACTATCTGTATTTGTTGGGTACAGAATCGACTAGTGAAGTGTTAATACCACTTTATAAGACCTTGGTAAGGCCACACTTGGAATATACTGCATCCAGTTTTGGTCGCCACGATGTAAAAAAGATGTGGAGACTCTAGAAAGAGTGCAGAGAAGAACAACGAAGAGGATGAGGGGACTGGATGATAAAACATATGAAGAACGGTTGCAGGAACTGGGTATGTCTAGTTTGATGAAGAGAAGGACTAGGGAAGACACGATAGCAGTCTTCCAATATCTCAAGGGCTGCCACAAAGAAGAGGGAGTCAAGCTATTCTCCAAAGCACCTGAGGGCAGGATAAGAAGCGACGGGTGGAAACTCATCAAGGAGAGAAGCAACCTAGAACTAAGGAGAAATTTCCTGAGAGTTAGAACAATGCTGAACCTGCTGGACTAAATGGGATGGCCATAACGGTACCAAGGGTGAAAAAATGCCATTCTGGGCTCGGAATTTGTCTCCTGGCTCGGTGGATTAATTGCCTCCAGAAGTCATGAATGCTACAACACTGGAAGATTTTAAGAAGATGTTGGATAACCATTTATCTGAAGTGTGTAGGGTTTCCTGCCTAAGCAGGGGGTTGGACTAGAAGACCTCCAAGGTCCTTTCCAAGTCTGCTATTCTATTCTATTCTATTCTATTCTATTCTATTCTATTCTATTCT
>WNWU01000025.1:8979931-9001175 GCA_012654045.1 Ptyas mucosa
TCTATTCTATTCTATTCTATTCTATTCTATTCTATTCTATTCTATTCCCAGACGGTTGCAGAACAGAATTTGTTGCTATAACGATAGCCTCACTTATGTCACGAACACAATGACCATCGCTCACCTGTACCGTGATGCCAAAGACAACTCATCCATCCTCCCTTCTTCGTTTTGGGTTGCCCCTTTTATATCTTCCTCGTCGTCAGAGGAGCTGTTGCTCAAGCTGAAAAAAAAAACGAAAGGGAAATCTCACCGCTCTGTACCACTACCGCTGACCACCCAGTAGGACAACAGCTACAGACCTGGTAGGAGTAAGCCTTGAGAAAGCTATGTTTGGCATCGGAGGGAGCATCCGCTCTCAAGTACAAAGTAAATAATCCATTTCTCAAGAGCTTTCATCAGAACGGAGCTCGGCAAAAAGCAGCTATTTTCAAAATTCAAAGGAGATGCTTTTTAAGTCTTATCTCAAAGAATCTACCCTATAGTTCAGATTTTTTTAAAAAAAACTTTCATATTATCTGACAAGGAACCTCTGGGAGATGGGCGTAGTAGGCCCACCTGCTTTTACATTGCGCTTTTAAGTTCCCCGAAAAGAAAAAGAGGAAATTGTAGCCCTGGTTGATCCATTTAAAAAAAAAATAAATCAAAATTCACAGTTGGGACGGCATCTTTATTAGAATCAACGAAACTGACTTGAAAATGTGCAAACTTTCAGATTCTCCAGAACTTTGTATTAGATCGGATATTACAAAAAGCAGGGGTTGGAAAGACCGAAAATAATCCTCAAATTAGGCCAGATGTTACAGGCAAATCTTGTGTAGCTCAGACTTAAGTTGGGGTCTGATGTTTCGGTAACAGGCACGATCAATTCAGGTTTTGCCCAACTTTTAGGGACAAAACAAAAGTTGGATTTGATAAGAGCCTTGGTGGCGCAGCAGACTAAAGTGCTATTAACTAATACCAGCTGCCTGCAATTACTGCAAGTTCGAATCTCAGCAGGCTCATGGTTGACTCAGCCTTCCATCCTTTCGAGGTAGGTAAAATGAGGACCCAGATTGTGCGGGCAATAAGCTGACTTTGTATAAAAAAGAAAAAGGGGCCGAAAGCCCTACTAAGCAGGTGTATACAAAAGGATGAAGGCTATTGCTTAACGCATTGTAAGCCGCCCTGAGTCTCCGGAGAAGGGCGGCATATAAATCGAACCAATAAATATATAAATATCCCATTCCTTTCAATCACTGGGTGGTACTATATAATTTGGTCTCGTTCTCTCCACTTGTACCCTTGATCCTGGGAGATTATGCAACCTAGCATGGATGCATCCTTGGAATACGAGACAATTTGGTCTAGTGGGGAAGGCACCAGTCTAGAAACCAGGAGACTGGGAGTTCTAATCCTGCCTTAGGCATGAAGGCCAGCTGAGCGACTTTGGGCCATTCACCAGGAAGTTGGGAGATGTAGTCCCGCCTTAGGCGTGAAAGCCAGCTGAGTGACTTTGGGTCATTCACCAGGAGACTGGGAGTCCTAGTCCAGTCTTAGGCAGGAAAATCAGTTGAGTGAGGCCAATCACCAGGAGACTGGGAGTTGTAGTCCTGCCTTAGGCATGAAAGCCAGCTGAGTGACTTTGGGCCAATCACTCTCTGCCTACAGGATTGGGCCAATCACTCTCTGTTCACAGGATTGTGTTGTGGGCAAAATAGGAGGAGGATGCAGTGTTGGATATTTTTGCTGCCTTATTTGTAAAAAATATAAAGGTGGATACAAATAAACACAAGATGCACCTCATACTTTTCAATAATAAGTAATTGTGGTATCTATAGTCTATAAATCTTCAGTCTTCTAATTCCAGGCTATTGTTTAGCCTTAGGATTAATGAAAACCACCCAACATACACCTGGCAGGAGTTTAAACTAGATCATTTCAGGGATTCCCTCCAACTCTTTGAATCAATTATTTAACGCTATGAACACAGCAGTGTCATTCACACTTTTTAATGTTTAATTTTCATTTCTTCGATATGGGTTCATTCCCCGTGGCCCTCTAATGCATCGGTTCTCCCTTCTAAATCTTAGCGGTTATGTTATATCCAAATGTAACTTCCTATATTTTTCTTTTTAATTGAGTCTCAATTTTTTTTTTTTAAATTTGATTTATATGCCGCCCTTCTCTGGAGACTCAGGGCGGCTTACAATGCGCTAAGCAATAGCCTTCATCCCTTTTGTATATTTATACAAAGTCAGCTTATTGCCCCCACAAACTGGGTCCTCAATTTACCTACCTTAGAAAGGATGGAAGGCTGAGTCAACCTTGAGCTTGGTGAGATTCGAACCTGCAATAATTGCAGGCAGCTGATGTTAATAACAGGGCTTTAGACCACTGTACTATCCAAGGCTCTTCAATTTAAAAGCAAAGGGATCAAATTTAAGGTTTTGTTCTGGCCAGCTTCATTTTGAGGCAGAGGTCCCCGTCTCCCCACCCCACCCTCCGCCCGCCCTATGTCACTCATGGCCAAATGCATCTCCTGCAACTCTGATCTTAGATGAAACAAAAACACCTTCGGGTCCCACAGTTACGTCAAAACGACACACTGCTAATACCTTTGTGTTTCATCAGCCGAAGATTCAGACTTTTGAGATATAGTGTCCCTTAAATCAATATACACCGTTGGGGGCTCTGGAACGCATAAAGCTGCTGGAATCCAACTCAGATCTTTTTTTATTGGTGCTGGGACAGAAATGTCTCTGAAAGCAGAAATGACATTCACTTTTTGCAGTATCTATTTTGCAATACTTTCACAATAATGACTTCAATATTTGCGCTAATTTCATTGAGCGCACAAAGCCAAAATAGCCTCTTCCTATACAATTTTGTTCAGAGCTGACCCAGTATAAACTAGGTTGAAACCTGGATTGAGCTGCTCGTTTCCGGCCCTTTGGAGCGATGCTGCCGAAGTATCACTTAAGCGGGGGTGAAATCCAGCAGGTTCTGACAGGTTCTGGAGAACCGGCAGCGGAAATTTTGAGTAATTCAGAGAACCGGCAAATACCAACTCTGGCTGGCCCCAGAGTGAGATGGGAATGGGGATTCTGTAATATCCTTCCCCTGAAGTAGGGTGGGAATGGGGATTTTGCAATAGCCTTCCCCCAGGAGTGTGGAGGGAATGGGGATTTTGCAGTATCCTTCCCCTGAAGCGGGGAGGGAATGGGGATTTTGCAGTATCCTTCCCCTGGAGTGGGGAGGGAATGGGGATTTTGCAGTATTCTTCCCCTGCCATGCCCACCAAGCCACACCATGCCCACACCAAGTCATGCCCACAGAACCAGTAGTAAAAAAAATATGGATTTCACCACTGCACTTAAGGCAGTGGTTCCCAACCTTTTTTTGGCCATGCCCCAGCTAAGCGTCTCTAAAATCCTGATGCCGCCCACCCCCCTTAACATAGAATTCTTACATTACTCAAAAAGTGAACTCTACTCATGCGGAGGAAGCCTAAAAGGCCATTAACTTGGTTTAAACAAGGTTCCAATTGCCCCCATTAAAAATCAAATTGCTCCCATCCACCCCCCATGGGGCGTGGGCCCCACATTGGGAACCACTGACTTAAAGTATTGCTCATAATCTGGGGAAAAAAATACGCTCACTTCCTTGACTTATGACCACAATTAGTCCTTGACTTATGATCACAATTGAGCCCAACATTTCGGTTGCTATGTGAGACATGTGTTAAGTGAGTTTTGCCTCATTTTACAATCTTTCTTGCCAGAGTTGTTAAGTGAAACTGGCTTCCCCATTGCTTGTCGGACAGTCACAAAAGGGGATCGCGTGCCCCTGGGACACTGTGATGGCCATAAATATGAGCCAGTTGCCAAGCATCTCCATTTTGATCACATGACCATGGGAATGCTACCATGGTCATAAAGAGTGAAAAACGGTCATTAGTCATTTTTTTTTCAGTGCTATAGTAACTTTGAACAGTCCTTAAATGAATTGTTGTAAGTCGAGGACTACCTGTATTGTATAATACTTTTTCACTAGCAAGAAATTTTGGGCAGATGCAGTGGTGGGATTCAGCCGGTTCTGTCCGGTTCGGGCAAATCTGTAGTGGCGACTGCAGGAGGATCTGCCCACCCACCCGGATATAATTCCGTCCTATTTTGCCACATTTTTGAGGCTGGGCGCATGCGCGGTAGGCAGGTGTGTGAGCAAAGAGCGTGCGCAGAAGGCAGTGCGCATGCGCGGCGGAGCTCACATTTGCGAACCAGTAGGGAAGGTAAGTGAATCCCACCTCTGGGCAGATGTAATGATGCTTTCAGTTGAGCTTGTTAGACATAAACGTTGGCAAGATTTGTTAGCCCGGTATGCCTTGCCCAAATTAGATCTGAGCCAAAAAAGTAAATTAATATCCCTTTTATTCATGCATAAGCAAGGAGAAGGCATCTCACTCAAACAGAGAGCAACTTAGAAAGAATCGCTTGATATACAGCTCAAACATATTCTGTTTGGAATGAGCCCTTTCATTGGTTAGCCCAGGGGTCTGCAACCTTAAGCACTCAAAGAGCCATTTGGACCCGTTTCCCACAGAAAAGAAAACACTGGGAGCCAGAAAACCTGGGTGGGTGTGGCCAACTCGATGTCACTCACTTCCACCAGTCACATGACACACACACCCCAGCCACGCCTACCCAGCCGGTCATTAGGGCAGAGAACCAGTTGTTAAAAAACACCGGGAACCGCAAAATTCTTTTGACATTTCTCTCTCTCCCCTCCCTCCCTCCCCCTCCCTCTCGCTCTGTATCTCTTTATGTCTCTCTCTCCCCCTCTCTCTGTATCTCTCTCTGTCTCTCTCTCCCCTCCCTCTCTCCACCCCTCTCCCCCTCTCTCTGTATCTCTCTCTCTCTGCCCTGGCCTCCATCCCCTTATCTTCTCAGGCCAGGCGGGGAGTGACTGGTAGGGGAGGGCAAGAGGTGGGGCCAACCAGTGGTGGGATCATCCGACAGGGAGCCACAGCAGAGGGCCCAAAGAGCCGCATATGGCTCCGGAGCCACAGTTTGCTGACCCCTGGGTTAGCCTCATTTGACTCCTCCGTGGTGTAGCTCGTGTGTCATGCAACATTTCGTAGCATCCCATAATATTCTCAGTATGCCCTTGTTAAGACTCATCCTCATGTTTAGGAGGCATGCTTTCCATATTACACTGAGGTTCTAAAGTTCAAAACTACGTACAGTCCTTGTCTTTGGCAGGTTTGAACCAGTTCTTATCAGACTCGGCATTCCTCACGGAGACCTCACTTTGTTCATTCAAAGGAGAAACATTAAACAGGGGTGTCAAACTCAATTTCATTGAGGGCAGCATCAGGGTTGTGTTGGACCTCGGGGAGGATGGGGGGGGGAATAGCCAACTCGACGTCACTTGTGTCAAGGGCGCCTGGGGTGGCTCGAGCGCTCTGCCAGCAAAAATGGGCTCCCGAGCTCTGTTTTTGGTTGCGACGTCCTCCTGCAATCCTCTGCCGCGGCCCTCCCGAGTTCTGTTTTCCAGTGGTGGGATTCAATTTTTTTTACTACCAGTTCTGTGGGTGTGGCTTGGTGGGCGTGGCTCAGTGGCGTGGCAGGGAAAGGATACTGCAAAATCTCCATTCCCACCCCACTCCAGGGGAAGGATACTGTAAAATCTCCATTTCCACCCTACTCCATGGGAAGGATACTGTAAAATCTCCATTCCCTCCCCACCGCACTAACCTGCTCTCCAGCTCTGTGTGCAAGGCAACAAAAGAAGACCCAGCCGATCAGCTGGGACTCAATCAGCTGGGACTCAGGAGGCAGAGAATAGATGGGGGCGGGGCCAGTCAGAGGTGTTATTTACCGGTTCTCCGGACTAGTCAAAATTTCTGCTACCGGTTCTCCAGAACCGTCTGAATACCATCTCTGCTGTTTTCGCTGATAAAGGCACCGTGGGCCAGTCCTTTTCAGTTTCCAGGGAGGCCCCAAGAGCCAGATCTAAACACCCCACAGGCCAGATGCGGCCCACAGTCCTTGAGTTTGACACCCCTGCATTAGACAATGAACGTCCTAGTTGCTGAAAACATTCCTCAGAGAGGCTCCCCTCTCCTGCTCCATCAAGGCAACAGAAGTGACCTACCTCGCATCTCCCTGGCATTTGTCAAGGGAGGGGGATTTGGGGGGGCGCTTCTGCCAGGGGGAGAAAAATGCCTTCGACTGCTGACGAGACAATTCTTCCAGTTTTGCCATCAGCTTTGATTGGGTCACAGCCTTGAAATGTTCTGGAGGTGGGAAAGAAGAACTACTTAATCTTACTGGGAAAAGGAATGCCAATATCTTTAGTCTAGCCCATCAGGAAAGCAGTATGGATTATTCACTCGTTTACAGAGCATTTTTATATCCTTATTTACAGGAAGGTTATTATGACAATCCTATCTCATTCAAATGAAAAAAGAAAGTTATTTTGGAAGAGAGTCATACTTCCTATAAGAGTTGAGAACCGGGGAGAAAAATAATGCAAGTGTTAATAGCTTTCAGATAACTATTGTTTTGCTGTAGAGTCATAGGTAAAATTAAATTGCAAGAAGCCAGGTTTCCAAAATCTTTATACATTTGCAAAATACATAATGCCAGGAATTGCCTCCGCTAAACAGTTGTATGAACAACAGCCTCAATTCCCATAATCCCTCTCCAGTAAAGTCAGGTTAGCTAAGGTTATGGGAGCTGAAGTTGAATTTCATCTTCAGGGCATCAGATTGGGAGAAGATCAAATAATCAAGAAAAATCGGGATACATTACAGTAGGAAGAACTATTCAAGCATTACCGGAACATCTCAACGTTGTGCCCCTATGGATACTCAGCTGCATTTCCACCACCTGTTGCAGGTTGAGTTGAGTTCTAATGTTTTGTGAACTCACCATGGCTCAAAGAAGGAGATTGGACTTCCTCTGGCCAGCTTGTGGCCTTGCTTTGCTTCTCTAGCTTCTGGAGAACTTTGTCCAGATCCCATTTCTCAATATCCTGGAAGAGAGAATTGTTTGTGAATGAATAAAAACTATGGTTGCCCACAGAGGTGGTATTCAGCCAGTTCAGACCGGTTCAGGAGAACTGGTAGCAAAAATCACGGGTGCCACCCCCCTCCGCCTACTGTTGTGACCGAGGCCCAAGTAGTGATTACCAAACACAATTCAGTCCTCAACAAACTTATTAAAACAGCTGAGAATTCATTCATTCTCAGCTTAGTCCAAAACAAAATTCTTTATAACCACTCCGTCGGCCTTATCACCAATCTTTGATGTCTTTGGCAACTGGCCAAAGGCTTTTCTTGGCAAACCCCCCCACAAAGTTCAAGAGATGCCGACAAGAAGCACTGGAATCAACGTTGCTTTTCTACAAAGAACCCAATGGTTCGTTGCTGCTCTTTTAAGCCTAATGGGAGGGGCCAATCGTCTTCTGGCCTTACTCCTGAGTTGTCTTTTTTTCTTCAGCTGCTCTTGTCTTCTGGCAGCTCCTTGCATGCGCGCACTAGGAACAGGCTCCCCCTGTTCCTCTGCCTCTCTGCTGTCCGCCTCTGGAGGCTCCGGAGTCCGCACGTCGCTCCCAGATGGCCCTGGCCCCATCTCTGCCTCCGATGCAGAGCCCTCATCCGGGCCTTCCCCAGACTCCAGGACTGGCCCACGTTCTTCCTCAGCCTCCTCACTGTCTGACTCCACTGACAGCTCCACAGGCTGCTGCCGGACCACAACACTGAGGCTCTATGCCATCCTATTTAAGCATGTTTTTGAGGCCTGCCACATACGCGGAAGGCGCGTGTGCAAACAAAGCACACGTGCTCACATTTGTGAACCGGTAGAGAAAGTAAGTGCCCTGGTTGCCAGCACCTTGGATTCAATCGCCAAAAAGTTTCTTCGGAGTACAAATTTGTAATGTTTTGTGACTTTAAACCAAATGTGCCTTTTCCCAGGAAAATGCCCCTATGTTTTCCAAGCTACCTTCTGGAAGTTGAATGCAAAGCACTGCAGAGCCATGATCAGGATCACTTAAAACATAACTTTACAAAATTGTACTGTACATTTGTGGCAAAAAGCTTCTTTGATGCAAAGAAGTACATTGTTTCTACATGAGACATATAATCAATGATAAAAAAAGATTTAACTGCGCGATCGGTAAGTCATGTCTATCTGTAAACCATTATAACTCTTTTTCGTTTTTATTAAGCTTTATAACAGCTTCCCTTTGGGCCATTGCAAGTTGTCCTTGTATCTTAATCCATCCCATTTTATTTTCGGTAAGGGCGACATTAAAAATGTAGCTGTTTTTGCCATCTATATGATACTTTTTATACCAGGTACATGTTCAAAAATCGCCCACTTTGATTGCAGTAAAAAATGTGTATGGATCCACCCAAGCTATCAGGCTATTCAACAAGGCTCCGTCTGTATTTCCAAACATTCGCTCCCAAACTATATATTGAAAAAGACAATATAAGTGCCAAGTTTCAAAACACGAACAGTTAGAAATGTGTGTTGCTGTTTCTTTCATATCAGAGCCCCGAGCTTTGTATTATAAACTGACAGCTTCAGGACCACAATAGCAATTGTGCATCATTCTGAAGACATAAACTGCCAATTACCGCTGAATAGCATCACAGTTGCAACAAATATGTAAATTTAAGCCTTTCACTCTGATTCAGACACTGTTGGTGATCAAAGCTAATGTTGTTTCCATTGTAAACTCCCATCTATTTGTTGCCTCTTAAAAGCAGAAACAAAAAAAGGGCCATTATATGGTTCTTGGCTGCTGAACCTCCAAGAAATGGAAGACCACCCTACCCCCCACCCCCCCCACCCCAAATGAGCTCCCTTCTAAAACAGCAAAAATTTGCTTTGGCTCTTAATCAGATGCTCCAGCTTAATTTGTCACATCAGGCTGGAGCTAACTGTGACTTGGCAAGAGCCCCAGAGATTCACTGACTGCGGAGTGGGGAAGAGGTGAAGATGGCAAATCCATAGAAATGACACTGAAAGCATTTTTTTCGAAAGAAGCATGACAAATTATGCCTAGATCCACTTCGGCTACAGGGTGATGTGCACTGCAACCCTTCAATACATTTATTACGTCCAAGAAATGTTCAGGAAATGGGATAGGTTCATGAGCTCTGAAACAGGACTGTTCACAGTTCAGAAGTAGAACACAGCTTTGCTAGAGTTAGGTCAAAGGAAAGTTCAAGCTTTGGGGCATGTTTGGAGCTTTTGAGAACCTGGCTTGGTCACTCACATTTCTCCTCATGCATAAAGAAATACATTACATTGCTCTGCTACTACATACCGTATTTTTCGGAGTGTAAGACACTCCGGACTATAAGACGCACCTACCTTTTTTGGGGAGGAAAACAAGAGAAAAAAATCTGCCTCTGCCTCCCAGCAATTTGCCTCCTTGCAGCAAACAGCAAACAGCCTGTTTCATTTTCATTTTCAGCACAGCCGGATTAGCACAAGAAAAAAAAATCTGCCTCTGCCTCCCAGCAATTTGCCTCCTTGCAGCAAACAGCCCATTTTCAGCTTCAGCACAACCTGATTAGCACAAGCAGCTGATTGTCGGTTGGATTGGCCTCCCAAAGATCAGCTGTTTCAGGATGCAGGGATTGCCATAGCCTATTGCTGCTTCCGCGTGACCCATTTTCCGGGTGGGCAGCAGGTGGACGGGACTACATTCGGTGTATGAGACGCATCCAAATTTTCACCCTCTTTTGGGGGGGGGGGGGGGGGCGTCTTATACTCCAAAAAATACGGTAGGTACATTCATGCCTTGTAATGAATAGGCACCTTGGACATTGTGCCATCATCATCTCGATTTCAACTGCCAAAGACTTATAAAACTAAACCAGGGATGAGCAACTGTGGCCCCTTTATGACTTGTTGACTTCAACTTTGACTGAGCATGGCTGGTTCAGGAATTCGGGGAGTTGAAGTCCAGAGATTGTAAAGGAGCCATAGTTGCCCACCCCTAGACTAGACCATCTAGCTTGGTTCTATTGTTCCTGGTTAGCGAGCCGTGGTGGCGCAGTGGTTAGAATGCAATATGGCAGGCTAACTCGGCCGACTGCCAGGAGTTCAATCCTGACCGGCTCAAGGTTGACTCAGGCTTCCCTCCTTCCGAGGTGGGTAAAATGAGGACCCAGATGGTTGGGGGCAAATAGGCTGACTCTGTAAACCATTTAGAGAGGCTGTAAAGCACTATGAAGCGGTGTATAAGTCTAAATGCTCTTACTAGTGGCATTCCTTAGTATTTCCACAAAGAATGTTTCTAGTCCTCCCTAGATATGCTGAGAACTTGACTAACATGTTAGCACCTAACCGCAGAAGTAGTGTGACAATAGTAACTTTGAGGACCAGCCCTAAGTCACTTTTTTCAGCACCATAATATCAAACTGTTGTTAAACGAATGGTCATAAGTCAAGGACCAACTATACAGAGGCAGAAAAGATCCTATTCCGATCCCTACCTTGAAGCGAAACAGTGTCAGTTCCTGGGGATGTTCAGCTGAGACAACTGCTTCTTCTTTTTTGACCTCTGCCGGTCTTTCTTCGTTGTTTTTATTTTGGGGTCCTGGATAGCCTGAGTCAGAAAGAGGTCTCAATGGTGCTTTGGAAAGGATCTTGGTTTCTATGAGCTGCCTCCGCTCTTCCTCACTACCATCCCACACTTTTCCAGTGATGACTCTTGAAATACCCTCAGCCAACTGTTGCTCGTTGATAGAGAATTCCAAAGAACTGATGGCATCTTGCCTTGGCGCTTCTTCATTTTGAGATCGGAGGTCAAGCCAGAGGTCCCCTCTAGATTCGGACGGACGGACCCCCTCATTCTGAAAAGCTGAACTTCTCAGATCTTCGCTCCAGATCTCCTGGGGATGTCTCATGAAGGAAAAGCTGTCCTGAAGGTTCAGAAGAAACACCAGTTACCTTTGCCATAAACAGTACAGCTACTCCTCGATTTATGAGATTAAAAAGAGCCGAGGTGGCACAGTGGTTAGAGTGCAGGACTGCGGGCTATTTCAGCTGACTGCTAGCTGCAGTTCAACAGATCGAATCTCACCAGACTCAAGGCTGACTCAGCCTTCCATCCTTAAAATGAGGACCCAGATTGTTGGGGGCAATAGGCTGACTCTGTAAACTGCTTAGAGAGGGCTGTGAAGCACTAGATAAGTCTAAGTGCTATTACTATTAAGCAGGACCAGAATCTCCTTGGCTAAAGCAAGGCGATTAAGTAACTCACACCCGATTGCGCAACCTTGGTTGTTAAGTGAATCCTTGAAGTGTTAGTGAATTGTGCAGTTGTTATGCCAATCCGACTTCCCCCATTGACTTTGCTTGCCTGAAAGCCAGCTGGGAAGGTCACAAATGGAATGTGGTCAACCTGCAAAATGACTTCAACTGAAGCCGTGCTTATTTCTGCTTCGTTTTTTAGGTTGCCATTCAAGGGGTGTGGTTGGGGGGGGGGGACTTAGGAATGTGGTGCCTCAGCTGGATAGTCATAACATCTACTCCCTGGCATGTGAACCAAGGTAATGTCAACAGACAACTGTTGAAGTGTGTGTGGGGGGGAGCCTACAGCTGCACCGATTGGTCAGTGTGACCTGAGAGACCTGGGGTGGGGTGGGATGGGGAAATTGTATTCTTTTAACTATCCCTATGTGCGGGAATAATCTAGAGCTAGCTTCACCTTTTCTAAGTGCCGATATGATGTACTCAATAAAGGGTTTCTTGAACCTGAACGAAGTGTCAGAGCCCTGACTTCCTGGAGTTCATTACTCAGAACGATGACGTGGCGATCATGTGACCCTGGGAGGCTGCAACCGTCATCCATACATGCCAGTTGCCAAGCGCCTGAATTTTGATCCTGTGACCGCGGCAATGTTGCGATGGTCATACAGTAAATGTGAGGGCTGGTGGTAAATCGCTTTTTTTCCGATACTGTTTAATTTCAAATGGTTGTAAATTGAGGACTACCTGTAACATGCCTTTGAAAAACGTAACAGGTTAGGCAAAAACTTTGTGCCTGATTGTTGCATGTATGTGTGTGTGTGTGTGTGTCCCAGTGGCAGTGTATGAGTGTGAAAGTTGGACCACAAGGAAGGCTGAGGGCCAAAGAATGGAGGACTTTGAACTCTGGTGCTGGAGAAGACTCCTGCGAGTCCCTTGGACTGCAAGGCTATCAAACCGAGGTTTGCCGAGGTGGCACAGTGGTTAGAGTGCAGTACTGCAGCTACTTCAGCTGACTGCTAGTTCAGCAGATCAGCGGATCAAATCTCACCGGCTCAAGGTTGACTCAGCCTTCCATCCTTCCAAGGTGGGTAAAATGAGGATCCAGATTGTTGGGGGCAATATGCTATTTAGTATACTGTCTTTGGTGTAAGCCGCCCAGAGTCCTCGGAGAGTGGGCGGTATAGAAATATGACTAATAAAATAAAATAAAATAAACCGGTCAGTCCCAGAGGAGATCAACCCTGACTGCTCTTTAGAAGGCCAGATCCTGAAGAGGGAACTCAAATCCTTTGGCCACCTAATGAGAAGGAAGGACTCACTAGTGAAGAGCCTAATGCTGGGAACGATTGAGGGCAAAAGAAGAAAGGGACGGCAGAGAATGAGGTGGTTGGATGGAGTCACTGAAGCAATCGGCGTGAGCTTAAATGGTCTCCGGGGGATGGTAGAGGACAGGAAGGCCTGGAGGAACGTTGTCCATGGGGTTGCGATGGGTTGGACACAACTTTGCTATGCCACACCCAGTGACAATGCTTGTACAACAACTTAATTGGGTAAGTTAAAGATCTACCAGCTGCATTTGCACAATATGTAATGCTTGGGTGGTGTTACCCTTGGTTACTTTTGTCGTTGTGATTAGTGTATTGTGCAAAACCAGCCCATTTGTTAGTTTGTGCCTCAGTGTTCTGTGCTTATCTAGAAAATGATCAAACATAGTAAGTAGAGCAAGTTTTGAGACTGCAGCCAAGGAATTTTGTACAAAACTTCAGTCAGGGGAGTTCAGTCAAACTCAAAAAAGTTCTGTTATTTAGGGCTTTAACAATTTCCTGGTTTGCCCCAACTAAGCCTTATTCATTCTAGGGTTTAAATACAACCAGACAGAATAAATAGATAATTAGAATCAGTGACCTGCAAGTATGATTCTTCCTGTGGAAGATCTTCTAATTCTTCCGTCAGGTCAGGAATCAAGTTGGACTGATCTCGTTGGAAGAGAAAAAGCTCTCCATCTTCATCACTATCATCCTGTCATGTAAGAAGTAGAAACTGGATGAAATTTGTTAAAAGGCAACAATAGAAAACGACACTGACAGCTGCTTATTGTTTCATTTGGGGATATCATAAATCTCAGCATAAAATTGTAGACATCAACTCATTTACTTGGAAGAGGTAGTAGAACATAAACATAAAATCATAGGGTTGGAAGGGACCTTGGAGGTCTTCTAGTCCAACTGTCTGCTCAGCAGGAGACCATATAGTGGGATGTCCAACCTTGGCAACTTTTAAGAGCTGTGGATTTCAACTCCCAGAATTCCCCAGCCAGCCATAGGAAATTGTGAGCTTTGAAGTCCATAAGTCTTAAAAGTTGCCAAGGTTGCCCTATACTCGTGATGGCGAACCTATGGCACGCGTGCCAGAGGTGGCATGCAGAGCCCTCTCTGTGGGCACACATGCCATCACCAGTTGCTCTTCTGGGTTCTGTCACACGCCTGCGTGCCGGCCAGCTGGTCCATCACGTATGTGCACCGGCCAGCTGCTCTCTTCTGGGTTCATGCACGTGATGGAACCCAAAAGAGAGCAGCTGGCCGGTGCGCATGCACGATGGACCAGCTGTCCGGCATGCATGCATGCAACAGAACCCAGAAGTGCAGCTGGCTGCCACGTACATGCACACCAGCCAACTGCTCTCTTCCGTGTTCCGGCACTCCAGCGTGCGTGTACATACGCACACTCCAGTTTCGGCACTCAGTGCTGAAAAGGTTAACCATCACTGCCCTATACCATTCCAGACAAATGGCTGTCTAGTCTCTTCTTGAAAACATCCGGTGATGGAGCACCCACAATTTCCAGAGTTAAACCACAATCTCAGCATCTATAGCATTCCACTAGAAAGGACCTTTACAAATAAAATAGGACTGTATAAATCACAGCAGAGAATACAGTGCTGTTTAACCACATTATTATTTCTTTAAAATCTTTTTATGGATGTATGCCCCTGGGACAAAACATTAAACTTTTACAATACAGGGCCTCAATTTGAGTTTCTATGAGTATGATAGCCTGCCTTGCAGAGAAAGGCAGCTGCTTCATCTATGAACGAATGAAAGAACAAATGAATGAGCTGGAAGGGACCTTGGAGGTCTTCTAGTCCAGTCCCCTGCTCAAGCAGGAGAACCTATACTATTTCAGATAAGAGACTGTCTAGTCTCTTCTTAAAAATATCTAATTCCCCTCGCTTTTGTCTTGGAACGGGGAACACAACCTTGAAAAATGCTTCCCTAATCATTCTACAAAACTTCACCTCTTGGATGAATAAATTCCTCTGACCTGATCAGAGTTACTTAAGTGAGATGGGAAGTGGAGAAATTTGATAAGTGCATGAATACAAACAAGTGAAACCAAACAGAAGTGGGCTTACCAGGGATACATCAGAGTCCATCGAAGGAATCTGATCTCTTACTGCAGACAGGAGGGATCCCCACCGGAAAGGAGTGCCATGAAAATCAGGGGGACCCCCCGTTTCCTGGTTTCCGTCCCCTGATGCCATCTGAAAAGGAACCGGGCTTCTCGGTGAGAAAGGATTCAGTGCATGGCACTAAAGGCACAAAGCAAAAATTGAAGAAAAAAAAATCAACATCCATCCAAATGGAAAATTTGCTATGTTTGATACAGGGGATTCTGTAGAGTTGGTTCTTCAGAGGTCTCCCTGGTGGTCTTTGGCCAGTCTTGACCCTCAAGGACCACAAAAGGACCATACAGGCAATTTGTTTCAGCTGCATCAATTAAATATTTCTTTCAGTCACGTGAATTAAATATTTCTTTCCATTACATCATTTAATTATTTCTTTGTTATGTGAATTAAATATTTCTTTCAATTCCATCAATTAAATATTTCTTTCAGTCACGTGAATTAAATATTTCTTTCAGTTCCATCAATTAAATATTTCTTTCAATCACGTGAATTAAATATTTCTTTCAGTCACGTGAATTAAATATTTCTTTCCATTATATCATTTAAATATTTCTTTGTTATGTGAATTAAATATTTCTTTCAATTCCATCAATTAAATATTTCTTTCAGTAACGTGAATTAACTATTTCTTTTAGTTACATCATTTAAATATTTCTTTCAGTCACGTGAATTAAGAATTTCTTTCAATTACATCATTTAAAAATTTCCTTCAGTTACATCACTTAAAAGGGGGAAGAAAACAGCTTGGAACCAATGAAGCAGGATTGAGATACAGGGAGGAAGAGAGACTGGTCACTATGGCAACTGTCTATCAATTAGCACCGCCTCCTAGCAACGGGGCCAGCTTTCGGTGCGTCCATAGCAACCAGAGGCGGCAGTCTCTGTCCGGTTGAATACCGCCTCGGTGTTAGGCCACCGGCGTAGCCCAGCCGCTCTCACGACCCCTTCCTCGCCACAGGGGAGGAACCGCACAACGTCCGCGAACCGCAACCGCCACTAACTCCGAACCGCATTTCAAACGGCGTGCGTTTCCCGGTTTTGGCTCCACCCATCGGGAGGTCCTGGCAGGACAGCAATATCCATTTAGTTTGGCCTCCCTTCCCTGCTTGGAGATGACGAGCCAATAAAAAATTAAATGCTTGACAGGGGTCGGGTCCAGGCGAGGAAGGATACCCCGCTGTTCTTTCTTTCTTCTCCTCCTTCTTTCTTTAAACGGTCGTATTTCCTGTCATCTTTCCAGACCTGGCGAGACTTCAGACAGAGGTTGTTTTCTCTCCCCCGCTCTGCTTTTTGCAGTGCGTTCATTGGCTGGCTTGTCTCGGGAGGCGGGGAGGTAGCGCGAACCCAGCTTCTCATTGGTTGGTTGGGCCCCGGCGACGGATGACGGACGTAACGGGGAACCAGTAGCCAGAAGAAGGAGGCGGGAGAAGAAGTGGGGTCACGAGGGTGGGGGCGGGAGCGAGCGAGGCCTGCAGACCCGGCTGACAGAAACCAACTCTTCTAGGGTTTCGTTGCCGCTCGTTCGCCGGAGAGGCGGGTAGGTGAAGCGCGTACGGTGGCCGCGAGGGGAAAAACTTCTGCGCTACCCGGGAGCCCCCTTCCCCTCCCAAGGCCTGGCCGCGTTTTGGCGGGGCCGTTTGAGAAACGAGTGGGCGTTTGTGGCCGGTGTCACAGGAGTTGGACTACAATTCCCATCGGCCCCAGCCTATAAGGCTGATAGGCACCACTGCGTATCTTTTTTCTCAACCTGGGCATCTTTTAAGAAGCCAACACCTTTCCACTCCCAGCATTAGAACAGAACAGAACAGAACAGAACAGCACAGCAGAGTTGGAAGGGACCTTGGAGGTCTTCTAGTCCAAACCTCTGCTTAGGCAGGAAACCCTCCATCACTTCAGACAAATGGTTGTCTAATCTCTTCTTAAAAACTTGCAGTGTTGGAGCATTCACAACTTCTGGAGTCAAGTTGTTCCACTGATTTATTGTTCTAACTGTCAGGAAATTCCTCCTTAGTTCTAGGTTGCTTCTCTCCTTGATGAGTTTCCACCCGTTGCTTCTTATCCTGCCCTCAGGTGCTTTGGAGAGTAGCTTGACTCCCTCTTCTTTGTGACAACCATTTAAATATGAGCCAGCCCTGTGCAGCAGCTGCCAAAAAAGCCAACACAGTTCTAGGCTGCATAAACGAGAGATATAATCAAGATCACCTAAAGTATTAATACCACTTTATAAGGCCTTGGTAAGATCACACTTGGAATCCTGCATCCAGTTTCGGTCACCATAGTTTTAAAAAGATGTTGAGACTCTAGAAAGAGTGCAGAGAAGAGCAACTAAGGTGATTAGGGGACTGGAGGCTAAAACATATGAAGAACGGTTGCAGGAACTGGGTATGTCTAGTTTGATGAAAAGAAGGATCAGGGAAAACATGATAACGGTGTTCCAATATCTCAGGGGCTGCCACAAAGAAGAGGGAGTCAAGCTATTCTCCAAAGCACCCGAGGGCAGGACAAGAAGCAATGGATGGAAACTCATCAAGGAGAGAAGCAATTTAGAACTAAGGAGAAATTTCCTGACAGTGAGAACAATTAATCAGTGGAACAACTTGCCTCCAGAAGTTGTGAATGCTCCAACACTGGAAGTTTTTAAGAAGAGATTGGATTACCATTTGTTTGAAATGGTATAGGGCAGTGATGGCTAACCTTTTTGCTGTCGCGTGCCAAAAGTGGGGGGAGCAAGGGGGGTTGCGCATGCGCATGTCCACACCCATAATTCAATGTGCCCCACCCCCTGTGCTCCCCCCGCTTTTGGCACATTGGGCCCAGTAGGCCTGTTTTTCACCCTCCCCAGGCTCCAGAGGCTTTCTAGGAGCCTGGGGAGGGCGAAAATGGCCTTCCCCACCCCCAGAGGCTCTCCGGAGGCTGGAAATGACCTGGCTGGTGCATGCGCGCTGGAGCTGAGCTAGGGCAACACTCACGTGCCCACAGATATGGCTCCACGTGCCACCTGTGGCACGCGTGCCATAGGTTCTCCATCACGGGTATAGGGTTTCCTGCCTAAGGAGGGGTTTGGACTAGAAGACCTCCAAGGTCCCTTCTAACTCTGCTATTCTAGTCTATTTTACTGGTAACATAACAAATACATTGAATGTGGAATAACAGTACTACTGTTTTGTCTGGATTAATTTCAGCTCTGTGATTGTTGGCACCTGGATTAAGTTCAGCCCCGCGATCGTTAGCGCCCTGCTCGCGCATTTCCAGTAGATCGGCAAAATTAAAGAATACAAGGAACTTTCTTTTTTGGGCTTCTGAGGGCAGAATGTCGGAACTGAGCGACGAAGCCAGTGAGACGGAGCTCTTGAATCGCAGCCTAACCATGTGGCACGGAGAAGGCCAGGGAGCCAGTCGCCAAGATTTAGACATACCTTTGGACCTTCACACAGCAGCTTCCATAGGCCAGTATGAGGTGGTGAAGGACAGTATTGAACGGTAAGTGGGATGGAGCGTAGTCTGGATTCCCAGGAGGGAGAGGCTGCATTCCAGAGGAGCAAGAGACAACTCGGTGCAGAGAGTTGGTGTGAGAGAAAGAGGGTGAAGACTCGCCTCCCTAATAGTTTCCAGAGTATATGCTTGATGTGGGTGGTAGCATGCTTTAGTTTGGCAAGATTCAATCTATAGGTGAGAAACAATAAAGAAATCTAGTTGGAAGAATCACAACCTGTCTGTCTTGGTTTTTGGAGCCTGACAGTAAGAGAATAGCTAATAGGAACATCCTACTGTCAGTAATTTTATGAAAGTCAATAATAGGAATGGGGTTTTTTTTAAACATTCCAAAAATGTTTCGCATCCAGTCTAAAATGGGAGACTCTATGCTGCTACCTCATTTGCCTGCATTACCCCATTTTGATCATTCAGAATAGCCAGTTTTATTTTATTTATTTTATTTTATTTTATTTCCAATTTATATACCGCCCTTCTCCCTGAGGACTCAGGGCGGTGTACAGCCAGAAATAAAAACATGAAATGCAAATATTAAAACAATTAAAATATATATAAATTTGGCTCCAGAATTAAAACTAACAAACCAATTAAAATATTTAAAATTTCTTCTTAAGCCAGCCCGGCTTGTTGGAAAAAATGTGTTTTGAGGGCACGGCGGAAGGCACTGAGGTCATGAATTCTCCTAATCTCCGGGGGCAGCTGTTTGGTCTAGTGGTTAAGGTAGAAACTGGGAGAAAGTGAGTTCTAGTCCCACCTTAAAGTGGGTGATTTTGAGCCAATCACCAAGAAACGGTGAGTTCTAGTCCTGCCTTGGGCATGAAAGCCGGCTGGGTGACTTTGAACCAGTCACACTCTCTCAACCCAACTCAACTCACAGGGTTGTTGTAGGGAAAGAGTATTAAACATGTTTGCCACCTTGAGTTGTTTTTCTTAAAAAAATAATAAAGGCAGGATATAAATAAATGAAATAATTCTGTGCTATGTGTAAATTAGTGGCAGCCCAAAGCATGCCTTCAAGAAAACCAGAGGAAATGCTGAGAGTAGCGTACAGTATTTTACAAACATAAGAAGAGCATTTCCAGGCCGATCTCGCCCAAAAGTTTGTTTCCATGGCAACTGATCCCATGTCAAAATGAAGCCGATGTGCACAGTTAGGTCCCTTTCTCTCATCTTCTGCAGCAAGCCATCTTGAGAAGTTTGGTCCCAATGGGCAAAATGAATGCAGTGAGATTAAAAGGATTTTGAAAACACTTGTATTTAAGCCAGAGAAACCGTTCAGGTTTCTGACCTGAACACCAACGGCTTGCAGTCTTCCACCTTGAGGGAAATCTCACATGCTGTGTACCCTTCCAGAGGGGAGAAGGACTTGGATCAGAAGAACCGCGGTGGTTGGACTCCGTTGATGTACGCCTCCTACATCGGTTACGACACCATTGTGCGCATGCTGCTACAAGCCAGAGCAAACGTGAATATGTCCACCCCAGAAGGACAGACCCCACTGATGTTGGCAGCCAGCTGTGGGAACGAATGTGCGGCTTCCTTTTTGCTTCAGGTGAGTGAGCTTTAGAGCAGCTGTCAAAATATTAAATCAGTCACGCTGTTTAAATAGGGCAAGTGCCACTTCTGGTTAGTTTTTCGTTTTGATATAGCCAGCACAGTTTTAAGAATCAAGGTCAAATGCATTGCACATCAGAACAACTAGACGCAAGGACAGTTTTTTTCCCGCCTGCCATCACTCTGCTAAACAACTCATTCCCACAACACTGTCAAACTATTTACTAAGGTTGTATTACTGTTACTCTTCTCATCCTTCCTATTAGCCAATCTCTCCTCCTACTTATGACTATAACCTTGTTGCTTTTATCTTTATGATTATATTGTTTTATTTAGTGTCCTAGTATGATTTTGATTGCTTATTTAGTACCCACTAAGTGTTGTATCTTATGATTCTTGATGACTGTATTTTTTATGTACACTGAGAGCTTATGCACCGGAGACAAATTCCTTATGCGTCCAATCATACTTGGCCAATAAAGAATTCTATTTCTGTTTAGAACAGCAAAGTATGAGCTCAAAATAACTAACCAAATAGAATGGGATTTGTTTATTAAAGAAATTTACGTAGCCGCCCAGTTCACTCATAGGTGACTCTGAGCAGCTTACAATTTAAAAACAAAACAAAACTGTATAATAATCTCTCCCCTTTCCAACTCCCCACCCCTGTCCTTTGGCAACAACAACACAATCAAATGAGCCATTGGGTCAGCTCCATCTCCATTCGTGGTCCCCAGACCGGTTGACAAAATCATGTTTTTAGGGCCTTTCAGAAAAGCAACAACTTGAAGGGGAATGATGTTCTGTAAAGAAGGAGCCACCACTAAGAAGGGTTTTTTTCCGTGGTCCCACCAGATGGGACCTGTATCCTATCTTCTCATCCTGATGGGCCAGGTAGTTGTTTGGGGAGAGGCAGTCCTTCAAGCAGCCTGGCCACAAGCCATGCAGGAATGTCTAACAGACCCTGGGAAAATGGAAAAAGGAGCTGGAATGTTATAGGAAGATGCAGGGCTAGTACAGAAAAAATTCCTGAGTCCAGGGAATTTGGGAGGGAGGGGAACACGAGAAAGAGACTCAGGGTAACACTAACATAGTTACGCTAGGCCAGGGGTCAGCAACCCGTGGCTCTGGAGCCGCATGTGGCTCTTTCATCCCTCTGCTGTGGCTCCTTGTCACCGGTCGGCTTCACAATTGATAGGGCTTTCGGTTAGGACAGGTAGAGGAAAAAGTACGCTGCACTAGGAGGAGACTATGGTGGGGGAACCGGACTTCCAGTTGAATTCAGAATTGAATGGGGGGCTTCCGGTTAGGAACTTTGTGGCTCTTTGAGTGTTTAAGGTTGCCGACCCCTGTGCTAGGCATATGCTGACCTGGAGAATTGCTTTACTGGGCTTTAAAGATTCTATAGGCAGTCCTCGGCTTACAACAGTTCATTTAGTGACCTGTTCAAAGCTACAACGGCAGTGAAAAAT
>WNWU01000025.1:9026597-9041862 GCA_012654045.1 Ptyas mucosa
AGGAAGGAAGGAAGGAAGGAAGGAAGGAAGGAAGGAAGGAAGGAAGGAAGGAAGGAAGGAAGAACAAGAGCACTTAAACTTATATACTGCTTCACAGGGCTCTAAGCAGTTTACAGAGTCAGAATATTGCCCCCGACAATCTGGGTCCTCATTTTACTGACCTCGAAAGGATGGAAGGCTGAGTCAACCTTGAGCCAGTAAGACTCGAACTGCCAAATTGCAGTCAGCCGGCAGTCAGCAGACTAATGGAATAAAATCTGCAGGGACTCCTTTTCTTCCCTTCCTTCCTTCCTTCCTTTCTGTTTATGTAAGGAAATTTCTCTGAAACAACGATGCAAAGGATCACGGGTTGTCTAGCTATTAGATTAACTTTCTGTACGTTGGGGTTTCTGCATCAACTCAAGCCATTTGTGGCTTATTTGTGGTTCAGCCCCCCCAATGCGTGAATCCCCGTTTACGCCTTGGAAAACTTCCGTCTCGATGTGATGTGAGATGTGCCCAACTCCAAAGGCTGCTCCGTGTTGTAAAGCATCTGCCCCAAACAGCAGGGCCCGTTTGCTATTAAGTTGGCTGAAGCCATGCCTCATCTTGCAGACATGCTGACGTTGGGTGATCATTCCACCCTGAAGCTGTGTTTGCCTGCAAGAGTGAAACGAGCGCAAGTGACCGATCGGGCTGCCCAGGCCATCTCCAGTGAGGGTCTTGGAATACGTGGCTGCCGTCGTTGGCGAACGAGGGCAGATCCGCCGGATGGCGCAACGGCGGTGTCGAAGGAGAAACGCGGGTCTGATTCTGCAAAGCCAGAAGAGCGGTGAGCACAGAAGCTCTCTAAAGCTTGGAAGCGCCAAGCAAGCAAGTTCATATGTGCCTAGTTGTGGAAGACGTGCTTGCTGCCTCTTAATAAGCAAGCAAGCATTGTTGGTTATCGGTATCTAAGGTTCTTCTTCCTCCATCTCTGGCTCCACAACAGGAAACGTCATGACAATAAAACTCTCAGCCTAAGGACTTCATCCTCTTTTGACCTAGAGGCCGAAAAGAGTTTGCAATTCTCCCCTCCCCCAATTTTATCCTTTTATTCCTCCTCCAATCAAATGTGATTTTTTTTAAAAAAAAAAGTGGAAAGGCTTATTTTTCGCAGGAACAAAATGTACCTTTTGGGACCCTTTTAGCACACAATTTGAGATTTCAGTCTCACGCTTGACAATGTGGGGCGCCTCCCCTTAGCAAAACTGGAGTTGTAAAATCTTCAGGCAGAACAAAGGACTCTGGATTAGTTCTGAAGAGCCAGAGATAATACCCTGGTCAGAAAGAATAACAAACCTAGTGTATGTAAGGCGGGGGTGTCAAACTCAGTTTCACTGAGGGCTCCATCAGGGTTGTGTTTGATCTCGGAGGACTGGGTGGGTGTGGCCGGGGTGGCAGTGATGGGTTCCTCCCGGTTTGGCCTGGTTCCGCCGAGCTGGTAGCGGTGACTATAACATCGCCGAACCGGTCTGCCCCCCCCCCCCCCCCATTATTCTTACCTTTTATTTGGCCCCACCCCCAATCTATTGCTGCCTCCTGAGTCCCAGCTGATCGGCTAGAGGGGGAAAAAAACTGTTTAAACTCTTGCGGCAGGGCTTCAAAGGGCCTCCCTACAGCTGATCAGTGTTAAAAGAAAACAAATGAGTAGACCCGTGCCTGCAAAAATACACGAGTAGACTGGTGCCTCCAAAAACAAATGGGTAGACTGGTACAGCTCTGCAAGCAGTTAAAAGCCTGGTAGACCAGTTACCTCTGCTAAATCCTAAAGAATTGTCACATGACCATCAAGCCACGCCCACAAAATAAGCCACGCCCACAGAACTGGTAGTAAAAAAATTTAGAACCCACCCCTGCTGGGTGGACATGACACGGGTCTTATTGGGGGGAACCTGTGGTGGCCAAATGCTAAGGCAGGATTTCCCTGAGATCCTCCCTCACTCTCATCATAATCCTCCTTCCTACCTTCCTTCCTTCCCTCCTTCCTTCCTTCCTTCCTTCCTTTCCTTCTTCCTTCTAATTTCTTCTCCCTTCCCCTCTTTCCTTATTTTTCCTTTCTTGCTCTCTTGCTCTCTTTCCATCTTTTCTTCTTTTTCTTCTTCTTCCTGCCTCCCGCAGCGCACTACCAGTGAAAATGGGGCGCAGGGGAACTGCACAGAGCCTCCCCCCTGCGCCCCATTTTCACTAGTAGAGGCATTGCAGGCTAGTCCTTTGTTATTTCCAGGCCTTTGGGCCAGATTTAAGCACCTTTGAGTTTGACACCCCTGATGTAAGGCCTGGTGTAAGACCTTTGCTATAGAGCTCATGCTCTTTAAATTAAATTTTTTAAAAAAAAAAAACATATTGAAGTAATCTCATGGATCGTTATCCCGGGATCATTGATGTTGTAAGATGGTCTTGAGGTTCAAAGCAGAAGGTTGCCTAGAAGTCCATCTAGAAGTCAGTGGTGATGGTCCTGCAAGTTTTGAAAAAGTTGCATCTTCTAGAGCAGTGGCCCCCAACCTTTTGGGCACCAAGGGCTGGTTCTGTGGAGAAAGTTTTTTCCACGGACTGGAGGGTGCGTGTTTCACACGCTGCGTGTATCCTGCAGATGGAGGGTGGGGGCTTCCCTTGTTTGCACGGACCAGTTTCTGGCATGCCAATCCACGGACCAGGGGTTGGAGACCCCCCTTCTAGAGCCTGTCTGGGATTGTTGAAGCACTGATGGGAGGGGAGTGAAGTGCCTTTTCATTCATCTGTATTTTATGTCAGCGTTCCAGAAAAACCCAACTCCAATTAAAATCTCCGAGGCAAGCATTCCATTTATTAGAGTAGGTATACTGGCACATCTGGGAAAACCCGAATCTGAGAGTTCCGGATTTTCCCTCAGTAAATCAAAAAAAAAACAACAACCCCCAAATCCATCCCCTGCACCCATCAGTCCATCACACGGTCCCATCACCATCCCATCTCGAGACATCGCTCCAACCACTCCTTCTCCAGATGCATGACCTTAACCGAAATGAAGAATGCTATTTTGTCTAACTACATTCCCTCTACTAAATCCCCCCCCCCTTTCCTACTTCCAGTGCTAACATGGCTTCCAAAGCTGTCATCTTACTGATACGCACATCTCACTGTACCTTGTGTTTGGCAGAGATTTCGAAAGTGTAGATTACAAAACGCAATGAACCTGGTTCTTCTTACAAATTGAATCGCCCAGAATTGGCTTGGCTGCCGTCAGCAGCAAGCTTTTATGTGCTGTTCCTTGACATGTTTCAAGCAGCGCAGAAAGATTAGCATGGCTTTTAGAAAGATTCTCTGTTTGATCAGAAGATTGATGCTGCCAAAGAGTGCCTTTGGTTATTGATTGGATTTCCTTCTCTGCTTCACCCCGTGATCGTGTGAGTATTTCTAAACCTTGAGGGACCACTCCAGGGTTCATGGCTGCTAACACTCATAGTTAAAGGGAGTTGGATGTATAATGTATTATTTTCCAGTGCACATCATAAGCCTATTCCTCAGAAGCGGTACAATATTTTAAAGAATGTACTTTGATTTTTTAAATCATTGTTATAGTCTGGTTTCTCTTCGGATCATATACTGTACAACGTTTGTCTTTTATATTAAAGATTGTGATTTGTTTTCTGATTTTTTAATTATATCTGGCAAGGCGAGATAGATCTTTACGAAACAGAAACCAATTTAAACCTCCGGCATGGCTGTACTACTTCTAACTGGAGAAGGAACTCAAAGGATGACATGGTTTTTACGTGCTTACTCTTCCTCCTCCATCGGGCGCCTTCTGGAGGTTTCAAACTGACCTCGGAGCCAATGTAGACGGTCATCATGATGTACATGGCAACAGGTTTCCAGCTAGGACAGGGGTCTCCAACCTTGGCAACTTTAAGACTTGTGGACTTCCACAGGGGATCCCAGTCAAGTTGGAAATATGGAGTCAGAGTACCGAGACTCGCATCCAGCAGGATTTTGCACATGGCGAAGCAACAGCAAGAATCGTTGGGTCTGAGCGTTGAGCTTTGAACCGCATCGTCTTGAAATCCTGCATCCTGAAGAGGAAGCTATGTTTCAGAGCTCCAAGTAACAGACCCAACGCAATCAAACCTCTGAGGCTTAGGTGTTCCTCAAAGTACAGATATATTAGGCCTGACCTATTGGCACATCTGGTGAAAACCCGACTCTGAAGATCCCACGGTTTTCCCCACCCAAATTAAAAGTCAAAGTTCTTTCCCCCAAGCCGCATGTCCATCACATGGTCCAATCCGGTCACAGCCCCAACCCCAGTTGGTTCCAATCCACGCCTCCCCAGCACCTGGTGAGATTGTCCTTGGTTCCCAGAAGAAAGAATTTTATTTTGGCTACAAGTCCTCAGCTATCTCTATTTCCCCCCTTCTGTTCCCACAGTTCCAACCAATGTAGCGTTGGCAGCCCTGAAGATGCTCCAAAAATGGCTTCGGGGTTGACACCATTGTTTCTGCTAGGGCAGTGGTCCCCAACCTTGGCAACTTTAAGATTTGTGAACTTCAACTGCCAGAATTCTGAGAGTTGAAGTCCAAGTCTTAAAGTTGCCAAGGTTGGAGACCCCTGTTCTAGGGGGAATTAAACTGGCTGGAGAATTCTGGGAGTTGACGTCCACAAGTCTTAAAGTTGCCCAGGCTGGAGACCCCTGAGCTAGGATAGGGATTTTTTTTTTCCTGTTATGCCAGCTACTCTTAAATGTGCAGGGACTGTTTTGTAAAGAAGGTGATTCAGTCATAAAATGCTCAGTTACCGACTGACATGGTACAGCTCAGGTACGTCTTCATACCTGAGCCTTTTTTTTTTTTTTTGGTTATGAAAACCAGACCTCTGGCTATTTATAGCAACGTAGAATAAAAATTGCAATCTATTTTTGATATACTGAAGTAGATGCTTTTCAAATAAAACAATGGTATTGTAAAGACCCAAAACGTGTGATTGAATACCATCTTATCCTGTCTCGTGGCCTCCAGCTCTGTAAACCATGCTTAAGGGGAAATTTGTCCTGGGAGGGGCCATATGCAGAACATCTGGACGCGGCCATACGTAGAAACTCTGCTGGAGTTGTAGTTCACGGGAAGGTATTTATCGGAATTAATGACTCAGCTGAAATAGCAATAGCACTTAGACTTACATACCGCTTCATAGTCCTTTTACAGCCCTCTCTAAGCAGTTTACAGAGTCAGCCTACTGCCCCCAACAATCTGGGTCCTCATTTTACCCACCTCAGAAGGACGGAGTCCACCTTGAGCCTGCTGAGATTTGAACTGCCAAATTGCAGGCAGCCGGCAATCAGCAGAAGTAGCCTGCAGTACTACACTCTAACCACTGTGCCACCGCAGCTCAATAACAAGAGTTGTAAACTAATAAATCAACAGCACACCATTGGGTGTCACTTGAACATTGGGTGCTATCTAACGAAATGAAATTCAATGGTGAAAAAAGTAAGGTTCTATATTTAGGCAAGAAAAACAAAATGCACAGGTACAGTATAGGTGGTACCTCACTCAATAGTACTAACTGTGAGAGGGATCTTGGAGTCCTAGTGGACAACCATTTAAATATGAGCCAGCCATGTGCAGCAGCTGCCAAAAAAGCCAACACAGTTCTAGGCTGCATCAACAGAGGGATAGAATCAAGATCACGTGAAGTGTTAATGCCACTTTATAAGGCCTTGGTAAGGCCACACTTGGAATGCTGCATCCAGTTTTGGTCGCCACGATGTAAAAAAGATGCAGAGACTCTAGAAAGAGTGCAGAGAAGAACAACAAAGAGGATTAGGGGGCTGGAGGCTAAAACATGAACAACGGTTGCAGGCACTGGGCATGGCTAGTTTAATGAAAAGAAGGACCAGGGGAGACATGATAGCAGTCTTCCAATATCTCAGGGGCTGCCCCAAAGAAGAGGGAGTCAAGCTATTCTCCAAAGCACCTGAGGGCAGGACAAGAAACAATGGGTGGAAACTAATCAAGGAGAGAAGCAACCTAGAACTAAGGAGAAATTCCCTGACAGTGAGAACAATTAATCAGTGGAACAACTTGCCTCCAGAAGTTGTGAATGCTCCAACACTGGAAGTTTTTAAGAAGAGGTTGGATAACCATTTGTCTGAAGTGGTGTAGGGTTTCCTGCCTAAGCAGGGGGTTGGACTAGAAGACCTCCAAGGTCCCTTCCAACTCTTATTCTATTCACCAAATTTGGAGAGTGTGCCGGGGGGGAAGGGTGTGTGTGTTGCACAGAGAGGTCTGGAAGAGACGCTTTAAACTGCTGGACACCAGTGTGTGAAGTATTGGTTGTGAGGAAGGGATTTCTTTTTTGCAGATCCAATATTCATCATCAACTGGGAATAAGTCACAACAAGGCTGAAATGGTTCGAAATGCTGCTTGGTTATGGACAGTTTTGCATCCAAGCCCAGGAAGGGATTTCGCACAATATATTTCATTGACAGACCTGATCAGCTCCATGACGCATCTCTTCTGCTGGAAAAATATTTATTTACACTCTTTTTAATACATGTACAAATGTCTACAAGCACCAACATCTTTTAAATCCAAAGGAACGTGCCAGGGCAGACTAAGCTCACATGAAGTTCTATTTTCCTAACATTTGTCAGGATTCAATTATCAGCAGGGATGTTTTTTTTGAAATTCCAAAATAGTTTCATTCACATTAACCATCCTCTTTTCCCAGAATCTAGATTGAGGCTGTTTTTTTTTTTTTTTGGGGGGGGGGGGGGGGGGGCAGTCACGCATTGCAAATATTTTTTTAAAAAATGATTTAGGTTCGCCTTTCTTTTTTAATACAAAATGGTGAGTATGGTTCTTTCTTACTATACTGGCTTAAAACACTACAATTTCATCCTCTTTTGGACAGCTGGGCACCATGGTTGTCCAATACCAGTATCCTTTTTAAATAAGAGATGTGGAATTTTTAAACTCTAAACCGTTCTGTACACCGTTCCTTCATAAAGCATCCTTTTCTGCAGTTTAAAGGTAAAGGTTCCCTTCGCACATATGTGCTAGTCGTTCCCGACTCTAGGGGGTGGTGCTCATCTCCATTTCAAAGCCGAAGAGCCAGCGCTGTCCAAAGACGTCTCCGTGGTCATGTGGCCAGCATGACTCAACGCCAAAGGTGCACGGAACGCTGTTCCCTTCCCACCAAAGGTGGTCCCTATTTTTCTACTTGGATTTTTTATCTGCTTTCGAACTGCTAGGTTGGCAGAAGCTGGGACAAGTAATGGGAGCTCACCCCGTTACACGGCGCTAGGGATTCGAACCGCCGAACTGTCGACCTTTCAATCAACAAGCTCAGCATCTGAGCCACCACGTTTTTTTTCTGCAGTTTAGCCAAGGGTAAACGTGCTTCTTTCAGCAATCATAATTCTACTTATGTATATAAAAAGAAAAAAAAATTGGAGATAAATGTTGAGCCTGTGAATGACAAAAAGAGTCCTGAACATTTTTCAAATCTGCACTGAACCTCAGTGTAGATAATAGGGAAGGCCCCAGGATAGAGCTAGATAAGTAGTAAGTTGGCCATTGCTTGAGTGGGGAGCCCTACATCAGTTTGTTTGTTTGTTTGTTTGTTTGTTTGTTTGTTTATTTATTTATTTATTATATTTATATACCGCCTTTCTCCCATAGGACTCAAGGCGGTGTACATTTTAAAAGATCATTCACATATTCATGTTTAGCCCCCCCCCCCCCCCCCCGAACATCAGGGTCTTGAGGGCACAGCGGAAAGCACGGAGATCAGGGATATTCCGTATCTCCGGGGGCAGTTCATTCCAAAGGGTTGGAGCCCTCACAGAGAAGGCCCTCCCCCTGGGAGTCGCCAGTCGGCATGATTTGACTGACGGTACCCTGAGTAGTCCCTCCCTGTGAGAACAAACTGGTCGGTGGGAGGCTATTGGTGGCAAAAGACGGTCTCGTAGGTACCCAGGTCCTAAGCCATGGAGCACTTTAAAGGTGATGACGAACACCTTGAATCGCACCCGGAAGACCACCGGGAGCCAGTGCAGCTCGCTCAGGAGAGGTGTTACATGGGCGTAACGAGTTGCGCCCATAATCACCTGCGCGGCTACATTCTGGACCAGCTGGAGCCTGCGGGTGCTCTTCAAGGGGAGCCCCATGTAGAGAGCATTACAGTAGTCCATACGGGAGGTGACTAGGGCATGAGTGACTGTACGCAAGGCGTCCTGATCAGTTGATGAAAAGCTCTCCTGGATTCCTCCCCTTTTGTCCAGGAGGTTCAGAAGTGAAAATGAAGACTGGCCTTTTCACGTCTTAGGACCGCGACATCTTGCAATAATGAAAGGCATAAGAGCAAAAATCCATGCATTCGTGCCTGGCGAGTATTAAGGCCTTCACCTGTCACGAAAGTCAAGACTGACCAATAAAAGTTGAATCCTGAGCGAATTAAGGTCCATGATATATGCATGCAACGCTGTTTGAAAAGCTTCCTGTCAGATTATTCATGACTAGGAAGACATAGTAACAAGGTCAGCCAATGAATAGGCATGGCAACAGATCAGCCAATGGGAGCTGAAACAGCTTGGCGTCTGGGCGTGGCTCAGCTCTGAGTCTGTGCAAAAAAGAAACTGAAACTAGTCTGCGCTCTGAAGCTGCAAACAAGTCTGAACTAGTCTAGTCTGCCTCTTCGAACTGATCTGAAACTGATGAACCACTCTTGGTATTGTATATATTACTTCATGTGTTGTTATGTATATAAAGAAGTTAATGAATCCTGCTGAATCCGTTTACCTGTGTGTGCTTTCTGGATTTGATTTTGCAACAAACTGGGACTCTTCCAAGATTCCTTTTGCTGTTGGTTCCAGACAGTTCTCCCAACATGTTCTTCAGAACTTCCTCCTCATCCTCCTGCCGACACTGGGTCAAGCATCTTTCCCCATGTTTTGGCCTCAAGACAGTGAAGATAGCAAACTATCAAAGGGCGTCATTCCAGAGTAGGTCATAATTGCCTTAAACGGCAGCAACAATCCATTCGGAGCAGTTCCAAGGCCTATCTGAACAACTTCTGCCCATTCTTGCTGTATGATGTACCAAATTCCATATTATCTCCTTCACTGGCTGCAGCTGACCGCTGGATGGTCCAGTTTCCACAACTGCCACTTCTTCTTCATTTCAGATTTCACCTGGAACAACAAGAATGTTTGAGAGTTCGTGTTTCTTCCTGGACCTCACAGCATTTAGCTCTGCCTACCCGGGGGACACAGTGGCTAAGACGCTGAGCTTCTCGATCAAAAGGTCGGCAGTTCAGCAGTTCGAATCCCTAGTGCCGCGTAACGGGGTGAGCTCCCGTTACTTGTCCCAGCTTCTGCCAACCTAGCAGTTCGAAAGCCCGTTAAAAAATGCAAGTAGAAAAATAGGGGCCATCTTTGGTGGGAAAGGAACAGCGTTCCGTGCGCCTTTGGCGTTGAGTCATGCCGGCCACATGACCACGGAGACGTCTTCGGACAGTGCTGGCTCTTCCGCTTTGAAACGGAGATGAACACCGCCCCCTAGAGTCGGGAATGACTAGCACGTATGTGCGAGGGGAACCTTTACCTTTACCTTTAGGCTTCCTCTTGTAAGCTTACAGGGACTCTGTAAAGCCAAAATCCTACACTCGTATACTGCCCATCTCCGCTCGGTGTCCGTGAGTTTTTTGGACACATACGCGCAAGGAAGCAGTCAACCTTGGGGGTCTTTCTGGAGGAGCACTGCTGCCATTGCAACGTCGCTGGCGTCAGCTTGGACAATGAATTGCCTATTGCCTATCCGGTCTGCTGAAGGATAGGCTCCTCTGCAAACCTTCCCTCTATTTTTTTTTTTAAAAAACATAGCCAATTAAGATGCTCTTAATTGCTCTCAGTCTAGACCAGTAAAATTGGCCAGGGAATACTGGGAGTTGAAATCCGTATGTCTTAAAGTTGCCATGGTTGAGAAACTCTGGTACAGACAATCTCTGCAAGTGCCATTTTAATCTAAAGTTGGAGATAGCCGGAAGGGACCTTCTGAAGGTTCAGAATTAGTGATGGGTCAAGAGAAGTGTGGGAGGGGATACTCACTTCCTTATTGGCGAAGCAGTAGAGAACAGCAACCAGAAACCCCTGTAGGAGATAGGACACATTATCTATTAGACACATCTGTCACGATACTTAAAATTGTGGTGATTGGGCATTGGGTCTGGTATTAAGATAGACAATCAGAATTGAGGATAAGCTGGTATCCTGTTACATAACCCAACTCTTGCATTATGAAAATTACATTTTGGGGTCAGTTGTAAACCTTGTGGTCCCTTCCCACTCTGCAACTATTGTCTCTTAGATTTAATTCTAAAATATTTCATGCACTCCAGAGCCAAATCGGGTTCAGATCAGGGGTGAAATGCTCCCGGTTCGGACCGGATCGCCCGATCCGGTAGCGATGGCGGTGGGCGGTTCGGAGAACCGGTAGCAGAAATCCCTGCCGCCCCCCCCCCCCATTGCCCAGCTGAGCCATGCGATCATCAGAAGCTTTTTTTTTTTACTTTTGAAAGCATTTTTTTTTACAAATGCTTTTAAAATAAAATTTAAAAAGCCTCTGATGATCAGGCAACTCAGCTGGGATCGTCAGAGCCTTTTAAAAGCATTTTTTTACAACCTCTTCCTCCAAGAGGTTGTAGGTAAAATGCTTTTAAAAGAGAAAAAAGCCTCTGATGATCAGGCAACTCAGCTGGGATCGTCAGAGCCTTTTAAAAGCATTTTAAAAAATGCTTTTAAAAGTTAAAAAAAAAGTTGGCCACGCCCACCCAGTCACATTACCCCACCACCACCACCAAGCCACACCCACAGAACCGGTAGTAACAAATTTTACATTTCACCACTGGTTCAGATGGACTTCTGTTTTATTTTTCTCATTCTTTCCCACTTTGGGTTTCCCCCACCTGCTGCTTTCCATGTGGGATATGTTTGAATCTCAAGCATGCACAGCTGTCATGTTGGTGGGAGACCAGGGATATGGGGCTGGAAGACTAGTGCATTAGGAGGGCACCAAGTTGGTGAAAGCAGACCTAGGCACTAGATTTATAGTGCTATATCATTAGTTACAAAGAAGACAGTTTGGTATGGTGGTTAAAGGTGCCAGGCTACAGAAACCAGGTGACTGTGAGTTCTAGTCCTGTCTTAGACACAAAGCCAGTTGTGGCTCTCGGCCTTACGAAGTAAACAATGGCAAATAACTTCCTAAAATGAAAACTGCAGTTGCTTGGAATCAGAATTGAGCTGGAAGGGACCTTGGAGGTCTTCTAGTCCAGCCCTCTGCTCAAGCAGGAGAACCTATACCATTTCAGACAAATGACTGTCCAGTCTCTTCTTAAAAACCTCCAGTGATGGAGCGCCCACGATTTCTGAAGACAAGCTATTCCACGGGTCAATTGTCCTCACTGTTAGGAAGTTTTTCCTCAATTCCAGGTTGCTTCTCTCCATGGTTAGTTTCCATCCATTGTTGGAAATTTTGACTTGAAGGCCGAATTTGATTTGAAGGCCGAAACACACAGAATGGTTAGTTGCCCATATTCAGTGCTATCTCCCAGAATGCCTAGGTACAAAGCTTTATGTGAGCCACAGTGTGGTCGCCTCAGCTCTTCAAAATGAAAAGAGCTACCAAATATATATTTTGAAGAGTTTATTCTTGGACATGTTGGACATGGAATCAGCCAGGGGTGAAATCCAGCACGTTCTGACAGGTTTCTGGAGAACCGGTAGCGGAAATTTTGAGTAGTTCGGAGAACCGGCAAATACCACCTCTGGCTGGTCCCAGAGTGGGGTGGGAATGGAGATATTGCAATATCCTTCCCCCAGGAGTGGGAAGGGAATGGGGATTTTACAGTATCCTTCCCTTGTCATGCCCACCAAGCCACGCCCACAGAACCGGTAGTAAAAAAAATTGGATTTCACCACTGGAATCAGCCTTGACCATTTGACTATTAAGAAACACAGAAAGCTGCCTACTGCACAGTTGGTACAGTAAATACTGGGCCTGGTGGCTCAGCAGACTAAAAGCATTGTGATTAACATCCAGCTGCCTGCAATTACTGTAAGTTTGAATCTCACCAGGCACAAGGTTGACTCAGCCTTCCATCCTTTCTAAGGTGGGTAAAATGAGGACCCAGTTTGTGGGGGCAATAAGCTGACTTTGTATAAATATACAAAAGTATGAAGGCTATTGCTTAACGCATTGTAAGCCGCCCTGAGTCTCCGGAGAAGGGCAACATATAAATCAAATCTATCTATCTATCTATCTATCTATCTATCTATCTATCTATCTATCTATCTATCTCCTCTGTATCAGAATATAAGTGAATGTAGTGACTAGGGGACATGGTGGCTAAGACGCTGAGCTTGTTGATCAGAAAGGTCGGTAGTTCGGCGGTTCAAATCCCTAGCATTACCACATAATGGGATGAGCTCCCATTACTTGTCCCAGCTTCTGCCAACCTAGCAGTTCAAAAGCACATTAAAAAAATGCAAGTAAAAAAATAGGGAACCACCTTTGGTGGGAAGGGAACAGCCTTCCATGCACCTTTGGTGTTGAGTCATGCCGGCCACATGACCACGGAGATGTCTTCAGAAAGCGCTGGCTCTTCGGCTTTGAAACAGAGATGAGCACCACCCCCTAGAGTCGGGAACGACTAGCACATATGTGCGAGGGGAACCTTTTACCTTTACCTTTAGTGACTAGGACCCAACCATAAATATCTGAAAGATAAATCAGAATGGCACTGAGGTGAAAGTTACCTGGAAGGAATTGAGGAAAAGTGTGAAAAAAACTTTGATGTAGCGCAAGATTCCCGTGGTTTGCTCATCTGTGGCAAAGATGAAGACCACTTCATGGATCCCAAAGAGAGGGATGAGGGTGAGGGTAGCCTTGGCTAACCTGAAAGAGAGCATGGAGATGTCAGAATTAATAGGGCAGAATCAGGCATAGATACAACCTTCTGTTAGGAAACCACAATCAGCCACCATTGCTGGCCTGGAGATGTCAACTCACCGCAATTTATAATCCGCGTAGTCCTTCTGACTAGCCCGTAATTTAGCCAAGATCACTTTGAGAATTTGCATGAAAATCAACAGATTAATCTGGGAAGAAAAAGGGAGCATGCATTAGAAGATGACTGAGATTTCCGAATGAATATTTTCATTACAGAATAAGGTTAAAAAGATGAAATCAGTATTGATTTCGTATTTGTTATGTGCTGAGATCTTGAGAAAGCAATTTTGAAAACCTATTCCAGGCATAGAAGCAGTTCCTTAACTCCTTTGATTAGATCAGAGGTCTTCAAACTTGGCAGCTTTAAGACTTGTGGACTTCAACTCCCAGAATTCTCCAGCCAGCACAGCACAGCTGGCTGGAGAATTCTGGGAGTTGAAGTCCACAAGTCTTAAAGTTGCCAAGTTTGAAGTCCTCTGGATTAGATATTCAAACTTCAATAGAGCAATTGAAACTGGAAAAAGAAGAGTCTTTGTACAATAAAAACATTTATATATGCAGGTAGTTCTCAATTTACGACCATTAACTGAGCCCAAAATTTCTGTTGCTATGGGGAAGCAATGGTTAAATTTGTGAATTTTGTCCCATTTTATGACCTTTCTTGCCATAGTTATTAAATGAATCACCGCAGTTGTTAAATTACTAATATGGTTATTAAGTGAATCTGGCTTCGCTACTGACTTTGTTTATCAGACGGTCGCAAAAGGGGATCACATGCAGTGGTGAGTTGCCCCCAGTTCGGACCGGTTCTATAGAACCGGTAGTAAAACTGGCTGGAGGCTCCGCCCACTGACCCTGACGTCATCAGGAAGCTTCTACGCATGAACTAGCATTTCAAAAAAATTCTGATTGCACCACATCCTCTCATCTTCCTTCCATTCCAACCGGACTAGTGCTTACCATAGATGCCAGCAGAATAGGGATACGAATAATCCACCAGTAAGCCATGTTCTCATTAACCCCCCAGCACCTGCAGTATACAAAATAAGGCAGCCATTAGACATAAATAAGACCACATGCGCATGCCTGTTTTTTTGGTTGTTTGGGGGGCCTTTTTAGGCTGTTTTTCAGGCCATTTTCAGCCTGAAAATAGCTCAAAAAACTGCCTGAAAATGGCCCCAAAAATGGCCTGTTCTTTGGCCGTTTTTAGGCTGTTTTCCGGCACGCCGGCACCTGCAAAGACCAGCTGGAAGGCATGCCAGAAGTGCAGCTGGCGACGGCGTGCGTGCCCACAGAAAGGGTTCTACGCGCCACCTCTGGCACACGTGCCATAGGCTCACCATCACAGCCTTAGCGGATTCCAACTTCCATAGCCACCGTCCTGCTGTCTATATCAACCAACACCTTTTCGCTTTCTGTCCCCTAATCATCTTTGTTGTTCTTCTCTCTGCCGTTTCTAAGGTCTCAACATCGTTTTGGGATCGTGGTGATGCTATGCCAACTTATAAGTCCTACAACATGCAGAACTAAGGTCTGTTTGGCCCAGACTTTGCTCTGCAGTGCTCACTTCAAGCATCCCCAATTCTAGACATCTTCCCTCTCCCATCCATGATAGGAAACTTATGAAATAGTTGACACATTTTCTTTGTTACAAATGGTTCAGATCTGGAGGAAAAATACCGTATTTTTCGGACTATAAGACACACCGGTGTATAAGATGCACCAAGATTTCAAAGAGGTAAACAAGCAAAAAAAGTTTTTGCTCTCCCCAGGCCCCAGGAGCAGTTTGTAGGCCTCCCAAACCCTCTGAGTGTCCCGTTTTTGCACAAAACTGCCCCCTTTTTCGCAAAAACAGAGTTGTTTTTGCCCTCCCCAGCCCCCAGGAGCACTCTGCAGGCCTCCCAAAGCCTCTGCGCATCCTGTTTTTCACAAAAATGAAATGAGCAGGGCGGGGCTTCAGGAGGCCAAAAATGGCTGTATTCGGTGTATAAGATGCACCAACATTTCCACCCTCTGTTAGGGGGTAAAAAGTAGTGCATCTTATACGCCGAAAAGTACAGTACTTTTTCCTCCAGAAAGGTTGTCGAAGAAGACAGCAAAGGGGTGACATTGTCTTATTTTTATTAGGGCTACCATCTACATGAGCTTCATAGATAGGTAGGTAGGTAGGTAGATGATAGATAGAAGAGGTAGGTAGGTAGGTAGGTAGGTAGATAGATAGATAGATAGATAGATAGATAGATAGATAGATAGATAG
>WNWU01000025.1:9043578-9055564 GCA_012654045.1 Ptyas mucosa
CTCCTCCTCCTCCTCCTCCTCCTCCTCCTCCTCCTTCTTCTTCTTCATCTTCTTCATCATCTTCTTCTTCATCTTCTTCTTTTTCTTCTTCTTCTTCCTCTCCTCCTCCTCCTCCCCCCTCCCTCCTCCTCCTTCTCCACTTTGCAAACCCTACTTCCTTCTAGTACTGATAATGTCACCTAGTTGGGTCATGAAACGTTCTGCAAGAAAACCACCAAACTCAGTACCAAGGACTTCACAGTTCAACTCTGACTTACAAATATTCTCTTCTATTGGAATAGCCATTTACTTCTCCAAAAGAAGGATATTTTGAGGGCAACCTGATTAATACTTAGGTGAGAAATCACTGGAATATCCTGAGTGTGGCCTTCACTTCCAAAATTACCTAACCAGTTTCAGACCCAACCACAATGGGTCTCCAGGATATGAGAAAGGAATTTTTTTTTTTTTTGCAGCTCTCTTGAAGATACTGTGGAACTGAACTGAAGACTTTGGTATTCCCAGCAAGTATTCTGAAGGGAAGATGTCATTCCATTTCAAGTCTTAAAATAGACAACTTTTACCAGGCTGGACAGCTTCAGTATGCATGATATAAACTTATTAACTTTCATCTCAGGGAACAAAATACGCTAAGTTAGTTCTAGTGCAGATCCTATCCAAACCATTCTTCATATCCCTCTAGTCCACACCTTACTCTAAACTGTAACGTAAGTAGTTTTGGCTTAGTTTGTTGGGTGAATTCGGATGATAATGATTCGCAAACCAGGGATCGTGTCTCAGCAATTGTGGTTTATTCAACTAGTCATGGCATCTCGTGTTTAATGTGTGGAATCAGCTGAATCCAAGGAGAAGTTTGACATAGGCTACAAGTCTTCATAGGACAGGAACGTAAAGTCTGTGGATATTCGCAGTCATCCAGGTCATGGTTGTCCCAAAGGTGCTTTTTCAGGAGGCAACTGGACTTTCTTGCGAAGACATTTTGCTTCTCAACCAAGAAGCTTTCGTCCAATTGCCTCCTGAAAAAAAGCACCTTTGGGACGACAGGAACTTAACTCCCACTGGAGGATAAGGATAAAGCCTCTCATCCCCTGGGCAATGGCTTCTACAACGGCTGCCCGACAATCCTTGTGCTCTCCTGGCTTAAAACCTATCACTATGAGAAGACCTGAGGGAAAAAACCCTTCTGAGATCTTCAACTTCCACTGTCTGAAACTTCCCTTAGGAAGATGGTACTTACCTCATGACTCAATAAGTCTTCCCAGTCAGACATCTGGAAGGTCTCTCTTCCCCACATCTTCTCCAGCAACGCATCCTTCGCAATCACCGATATGGCCCGTAGACCAAACGAAGCAAAAAGATTAGCGTGAATATAATTCCGAGTGCAGCGAAGTCTCCTGAAAGACCAAAGGAACATGACCATCATCAATAGGCAAAGTTGCCAATAATTAAATCAGCGAATAGAAAATCTTTTTGATTGTGAGAACCTTCATTATATGGTGGAATCAACTGGAGAAAGAGTTTCCTCTTATTGGGAGCTTTTGAGGAGAATTGAGCTGCCATGTGTTTGGAATGATCTACAACAGAGGTGTCCAACCTTGACAAATTAAGACTTGTGGACTTCAACACCCAGAATTCCCCAGCCAGCAAAGCTGGCTGTTCTGACCTAAACTTCCTGAGACAGTAAAAAGCACACGATTAGTCCCAAAAACCCTCTTTTTATTTCAACGGCTTATGTTCATTCGAAGCCCATAATTAGTCACAAATAGTTTGTAAAGAGTCCGACAGAAGTCTGCCACAGTCCTTCGGGATAAGGCTGATAAGCATCCACCTTTATCTCCCGTGACACGCTGCCGAAGACCTAATTGGCAATTAGCTTTGCAAGGCCACACGGAGCACAGAGTCCAAACGGAGCTTCAGAATTTAAACCGACCAGCACAAAGTTGCTTCCTGCAAAGGCTCACATGCCTTTGCTCCTCCTTTGTGTCTTATGGGAGGGGCCAATCATTTCCAAGCCCTACTCCCGAGTTGCCCCTTTTGTCTTAACTGTTCTTGCCTTCTGGCAGCTCTGCGCATGCACGCACTGGAAACAGGCTCCCCCTGTTCCTCTCCCTCGCTGATGTCCGACTCTGAAGGCTCCAGAGGCAGCACATAACTCCCAGATGGCCCTGGCCACCTCTCTGCCTCCGATGTAGAGCCTTCCTCAGACTCCAGGACTGGCCCATGTTCCTCCCCAGCCTCCTCACTGTCTGACTCTGCTGCCAGCTCTGCATGCTGCCGGCGGACCAAAACAGTGGCTGGGGAATTCTGGGAGTTGAAGTCCACAAGTCTTAAAGTTGCCAAGGTTGGACACTCCTGGTCTGGAAGAACCTTACATTTCGATGAAAGAGTCTCAAGAGAAACCCAAAAGATTATCTCTGAAAAGATCGACACGAGGATGATTCTGTCAACATCTAAATCAAGAGAAGGAACTCTTCCATTTTATTTTGTGTTAGTATGCAGCCCTAGTGCCCAGGGGTGGGTTTTAAATTTTTTTACTACCGGTTCTGTGGGTGTGGCTTATTTTGTGGGCGTGGCTTGATAGTCATGTGACAATTCTTTAGGATTTAGCAGAGGTACTGGTCTACCAGGCTTTTAACTGCTTGCAGAGCTGTACCGGTCTATTCATTCGTTTTTGGAGGCACCGATCTACCACCATGCTGCCTTTTAACACTGGTCAGCTGTAGGGCGGCCCTTTGAAGCCCCACAGCAAGAGTTTAAACAGTTTTTTTTCCTTCTAGCCGATCAGCTGGAACTCGGGAGGCAGCAATAGATTGGGGGGTGGGGCCAAATAAAAGGTAAGAATAACGCGGGGAGGGGGCGGAAGGGCCCAGCTCCTGAACAAAGAGAACTGGTTCGGTGACGTCATACCATCACCACTACCGGATCAGCCAAACCGGGCCAAACCGGGAGGAACCGAACGCTGCTGTTAACGTATTTTAAGGAGAATTCAGAGAAGCTGGAGCAGATTCAGACAACGGCAACAAGAATGAAAGGAAGGTCAAAAAGTAAATGCTACAAAGAAAGGCAGAAAGAGATGGATATATTTAGCCCTGAGCAAAATGGCTAAAAGAAAATAGGCCAGCTAAATCTTTTTAATTCTTGAAAAGGTATCACAAAGAACGAAGGTCAAGATTTGGTCTTCATTATTTCAGACTGTTGGAAACTGAATAATGGATTTAAGATACAGAAAAGCAAACTCCAGTTTAATTTTAGAAAAAAGGTTGAAATAATCCCTGTATAAAGTACTAATAGAAGAGAATATTTGTAGCTGTGGGGTCCTTGATGCTCTCTGAGCTTGGTTGTTTCTTGCAGACATTTCATTACCAAACTAGGTAACATCATCAATGCACAGTAAAGGAAGGACCCCATTCTATATCACTGTTTCACAACCTTGGCAAATTTTAAGATGTGTGGAGTTCAACTCCCAGGCATTTCCAAACAGTTCTATGCTGGCTAGGGAATTCTGGGAGTTGAAATCCACATATTTTTAGAATTGCTAAGGTTGAGAAAAGGGACACGGTGTCTCAGTGGCTAAGACACTGAGCTTGTCGATCAAAAGGTCGGCAGTTCAGCGGTTCGAATCCCTAGCGCCACGTAACGGAGTAAGCTCCCGTTACTTGTCCCAGCTTCTGCCAACCTAGCAGTTCAAAAGTATGTAAAAAACGCAAGCAGAAAAATAGGGACCACCTTTGGTGGGAAGGGAACAGCGTTCCGTGCGCCTTTGGCATGGAGTCATGCCGGCCACATGACCACGGAGACGTCTTCGGACAGCGCTGGCTTTTCAGCTTTGAAACGGAGATGAGCACTGCCTCCTAGAGTCGGGAACGACTAGCACATATGTGCGAGGGGAACCTTTACTTTTACCTAAGGTCGAGAAACACTGCACTATATTATTGTGGTCTCAACCTTCTCCAGATTTGGTGCTTGGAAGCTTCCTCAGCTATTGTGGGAAGCATTACCTGAAGACAGTCAGGATGAGTAGAGCCAAGGTCAGGGCCAGGAGTGACAGGGAGTAGCCCACTGTGTAGAGGACTTTGAAGCTGACCATCAGGCGATGAGCTGCTTCCTACAGAAGAAAGAAAGAGGTCTATCAAGCAAGTGAAAAGGAGCCATAGCCCACCGATTGCATTTTGGGGTGGAGGGGAGGTAGAAGTGGATGATTAGCAGCATGGGTGTGGGAGAGGAAGGGGATCATTTTAGCGTAGAACAAATCAACTTACTGTTTTCACCATGAAGTACAACAAACTAGGGTGCTCATTGTAGCGGGGAAAAGATCTATGTCCTATGCATACTTTTACCAACGTAAAATTGAAACGGCTAACCTGAAATCAAACACCCTCCATTTTTTGTCAGTTATACGTTGTGTTATCTAAAAGAGACTTCCTCCCTCCCACCCTCCCTCCCTCCCTCTCGCTCTTTCTTTCTTTCCTTCTTTCCTTCCTTCCTTCCTTCCTTCCTTCTTTCTCTCCTTTCTTTCTTCCTCCCTCCTTTCCTTCCCCCTCCCTCCTTTCTTTCCTTCCTTCCTTCATTCTCTACCTCCCTTTTCCTTTTTTCCTTCTTTCCTTCCTTCCCTACCTACGTCCCCTTCCTTCCTTCCTTCCTTCCTTCCTTCCCTTCCTTCTTTCCTTCCTCTCTCCTCTTTCTCTTTCTTTCTTTCTTTCATTCGTTCTTTCTTTCATTCATTCTCTACCTCCCTTTTCTTTCCTTCTTTCCATTCCTCTTTCTCTTCCTTCTCCACTTTCCATTTTCCTTCCTTCCTTCCTTCCTTCCTTCCTTTCTTTCTTTCTTTCTTTCTTTCTCTCCTTTCTTTCTTCCTCCCTCCCTTCCTTCTCCCTCCCTCCCTCCTTTCTTTCCTTCCTTCCTTCATTCTCTATCTCCCTTTTCCTTTTTTCCTTCCTTCCTTCCTACCTCCCCTTTCTTCCTTTCTTCCTTTCTTCCTTTCTTCCTTTTTCTTTCCTTCCTTCCATCCTTCCTCTCTCCTTTCTTTCTCTTTCTTTCTTTCTTTCTTTCTTTCTTTCTTTCATTCATTCATTCATTCATTCGTTCTTTCTTTCATTCATTCATTCGTTCTTTCTTTCATTCTTTCCATTCCTCTTTCTCCTCCTTCTCCACTTTCCATTTTCCTTCCTTCCTTCTTTCCTTCCTTCCTTCCCCATCCAAGCCTACAGGTGAATTACAAGTACAGTCTACAAATTATCATGCAGCTGAAAACAGTGACTTATGACAAGTCTTTGCACATATGACCATCACAGCGTCCCAATGGTCACATGAGACAAATCTTTACAATGGCTGCAGCACCCAGGGTCACATTTACAACCATATTGGGGAGCTTTCAACAACCAAAATCAGTGAGGGAAGCCAAGTTCACTTATTGGAATTAGTGATTCGCTTAAGAAACACGACAAAAAAAAGGGGACGGGATTTAAAATCAGGTGCGACTCACTTAATGACCACGACATTAGTGATGGAAATTCCAGCCAGTCTCCAGTTTTAACTGAAATTCAAGAACCATCTATATAAATATAGATCAGTGATGACTAACCTTTTTGCCATCACGTGCTAAAAATTGGGGGGAGTGTGGGAGGGGGGCACTCACGCATTTGCCCAAACCCATCATTCTATGCACCCCGCACACACGTGTGTGACCCCCCCACGTTCCCCCCACTTTTGGCATGTGATGGCAAGGTAGGCCCATTTCCTGCTATCCCCAGGCTCCAGACCCTTTCTAGGAGTCTGGGGAGGCCAAAAATGACCTTCCCCACTCCCCCGGAGGCCCTCCAGAAGCCAGAGATTCTCAGTCATCCAGGTCATGGTTGTCCCAAAGGTGCTTTTTTCAGGAGGCAACTGGACTTCCTTGTTTTTCTTTGAAGACGTTCTGCTTCTCATCCAAGAAGCTTCCTTCCTTCCAAGCTTCTTGGATGAGAAGCGAAAATCTTCAAAGAAAACAAAACAAAAAACAAGAAAGTCCAGTTGTCTCCTGAAAAAGCACCTTTGGGACATCCATCATACAATTTAACTTCCAGACCCCTCATCATTCTTGTTGTTCTTCTGCACTCTTTCTAGGAACTCAACATCTTTTTTTTGTGACCAGAATTGGACGCAAGTGTGGCCTCAACTAATGCAGTTTGGTGTGGTACAATCAGTTCTCGGGACTATTGAAACTCGGGACTATCAATATCTGAAGAGCATCCCTCATAAATCATTACCCTGACATGCCACTCAGTTCCACGTGACTTTGTTTCTCACCTCTTTCGCGGTGGTTTCCATCTCTTCGATACACTGGACGTGATCCCGCCAGAACGCCGTCCCGTTCGGCAGCACCCAGTTCCCGTCAAGCCCACATTGGCGGCTCACGACCCCATGTTTAACTGCAAGCACAAATAGTCAGAATCAGCAAGGACTCTACATCCGTCTCCTTGATTTTCACCCCTTGTCCTATATAGGCAGAAAAGAAGGAATCAAAGACAGGGGTGATTAGGGGACTGGAGGATAAAACATACAGTGAACGGTTGCAGGAACTGGGCATGGCTAGTCTAGTGAAGAGAAGGACCAGGGGAGACAGGATAGCAGTCTTCCAATATTTGAGGGGCTGCCACAGAGAGGAGGGGGTCAAGCTATTTTCCAAAGCATGAAGGCTAGACAAGGAATAATGGATGGAAACTGAACAAGGAGAGAATCAACCTGGAAATAAGGAGAAATTTTCTGACATTGAGAACAATCAACCCATGGAACAGAAGTTGCCTTCAGAAGTTGTAGGAGCTTCATCACTGGAAGCTTTCAAGAAGAGACTGGACTGCCATCTGTCAGAAATGGTGTAGGGTCTCCTGCTTGGTTGGGGGGGGATGAACTAGATGACCTACAAGGTCCCTTCCAACTCTGTTAATCTGTTAAATCTGTTCTTGAGTTGGCATTCCTAGGGAAGCTCTTTTTCATAGGGCCTGTCTAGGAGTTCATCTTTCCAGACCCATTCGGTGTCAATTACCATGACATGGTGATGGGGTGAGAGAGGCTGTCTGGACCAGATAACTGGGTTAAGGTGTCTGTGCAACTGATTAATCTGCAACAATCCGATTAAATGTGCTCTGTAAGCAGGATCTTTGGGTTTATTAAAAGGGAGTTTTACGTTAGTCATCATCTTCCCACATGAGCCTCTCAAGAAGCCAGAGTGGGAAGCAATGAAGAGAGGGAGAGATTGCATGTGCGAACACACAACTCACGTGGCCAGAAATCTCTGGCCTGAAAAAGCACCTTTGGGACAACCCTGACCTGGATAACTGAGAATCTCTACAAACTTTTAGCTATGGAATTTGGGATGAACACCCTTTGAATGTCGTGGGAGTAGGAATGGATTTCCAGAGAGAAATATGGCAGACTACAGGAACCAGGAGCACTAACTCAGATGACCCTGATGCAGTGGTGAAATCTGAACCAGTTTTTACTACCGGTTCACTCACGGTAGTAAACGATAGTAAGCTTGCATGCGCAGTATGCAGCATGCACGCCAAAAGGATGCATGGGGTAAATAGAACAGCGTGCTGGGGGTGGGGGGTGGGTGGGGGTGGAGTGATCAGCTGTGGCATGTGATTTTTTTTTAAAGCATTTTTTTACAACCTATTCGGCCAAATAGGTTGTAAAATAAATGCTTTTAAAAGTAAAGAAAAAAGGCTCTGATGATCGCGGAGCTCAGCTGGGATCATCAGAGCTTTTTTTTTTTTACCTTTTAAAAGCATTTTTTAAAAGAAGCGGCAAGCAGGCAACCAGGCGATTGGGTGGGCACGGGCGGGGGGCGGGCAGGGATTTTTGCTACTGGTTCTCCGAACCACCTGCCGCCATCACTACTGGATCGGCTGATCTGGTCCAAACTGGGAGCATTTCACCCCTGCCCTGATGACACAGATAAACCTCCAAGTGCTTCATCGGCCCTCTGAAAGGATGCAAATGACCAGCCGTCTGCAAAGAGTATAAATCCTTCCATTCCCCACCATCCAGTCAGAGCTGAAGAAGCTTCTTGGAGGAGAAGCAAAACATCTTCGCAAGAAAGTCCAGTTGCCTCCTGAAAAAGCACCTTTGGGACAACCATGACTTGGATGACTGAGAATCTCTACAGACCTTTAGCTAGGCAATTTGGGATGAACACCCTTGGAATGGCGAGGGAGTAGGAAGGGATTTCCAGAGGAGAAATGGCAGACCACATGAACCAGGAGCACCGTTCAGATAAACAGGACACAGATAAACCTCCAAGTGCTTCAAAGACCTTCTAAAAGGTTAGGAAATCTTGGGCAATGAAGTCCCCCAACTTTTAAGGGTACCTCAGGTTAGAAGAAGGCTGTTTTGAAGAGTCCCACCAAGAGGTTCAAACATCTCAAGAGCTTTAGAACTTAGAAAGGCTCAGCCTCCATCATACAACCTTTTTTTTTATTTCTGAGGATCAACATGGGACCAAAAAAGGGACATGGTTAGAATCTTTAAGAGATCCCAAGTGCTATACTTTGCGGGTTGGTTGGCAGATATACACAGGAAGGTTTTCACACAACATAAAGAACACCTGTCGAATATTTGAGGGGCTGCCACAGAGAGGAAGGGGTCAAGCTATTTTCCAAGACACCCGAAGGCCAGACAAGGAATAATGGATGGAAACTGACCAAGGAGACATTCAACCTGGAAATAAGGAGAATCTTTCTGACACAGCAATCAATCCATGGAACAAACATTGATTTCGGAGGTTGTGGAAGCTTCATCACTGGAAGCTTTCAAGAAGAGACTGGACTGCCATTTGTCAGAAATGGTGTAGGGTCTCCTGCTTGGATGGGGGGGTGGACTAGTTAACCTACAAGGTCCCTTCCAACTCTGTTTATCTGTATCTGTAAACACTGTGTTCTGTTAAGTCTACAATCATCTGCTTTTCTTTGGATAGCCACCAGATGGAGAAGTTATCAAAGAATGCCTTACTGAGTAGCCCAGAAAGGGTGGAGGAATATCTATCATTCTCAGTGGGGGATATCTGGGGGATTCTGGGAGTTGATACCCGGTAGATTTTTTTTAAAAAAAATATTTAATTAGTTAGTTCAATTTGAGTGCTTCCCAGATCGAACCAACTCTATCAAAAGATACCAGGTGATGATGTAAAGCAGAAGTAGGCAGAAGATGCGTTAGGATGGTTTGGCAGACTGTTTCATGCCGAAGTTTAGTATATCGTTTGGTTAGATTTTCATGGAGCAAAACAACACAGAGCAGTTAGACAAAGGTTAGATTGGATGAACATTTTATAATACGGGTGTTTTGGAGTAATTGAGTTTTCATTTTTAATTTTCACATTCTTGTTTTTTCCATTGAAACAGGAGGAGATGAAACAAACTCACTTCAGTGTATCTAGGAAGCAACCTACTTGGGATGCTTTGCTGATCCCTTTCCAAGCACGCCAAAATCCCATCCTTACTTACCTTTCTCGTACCAGGGTAGATAGAAAGGACAAGATACATTGACAATCTCTCCTGGATTCCCATCTGGCCAGCATGCATACATATCAAATGTCCGGTTGCAAAAGAGGCCTGCAAGGCACAGAGGCAAAACTGGTTGGATAGGATGACCGTGATTTAACTTGGTATAGGACAGTGATGCCGAACCTGTGGCATGCATAGCCATAACAGTGGGCACGCCAGCTCAGCTCTGGCGCGCATGAGTGCGTTGGCCAGCTGATTTTCGGGCCTTCTGGGTCCACCAGAAGTAGGGAAACAGGCTGTTTCCTGCCTCCAGAGGGCCTGAGGGGGAGGGGGGAGGCCCGTTTTTCTTTCTCACCTGGCTCCAGATCCTCTCTATGCATCTGGAGAGGGCAAAAACAGCCTTCCCCACTCCCTCGGAGGCCCTCCGGAGGCCTGAAACAGCCCATTTCCCAACTCCCGGTGGTACAGGAAGTGACTTTTTTGCTGTCCCCAGCCTCCAGAGCCTCTCTAGGATTGCGCACGCATGTGCAGGGTGGGGCACATAGAATTATGGGTGTGGGCACGTGCACGAACCTCCCCCGCCCCCCCTCCTGGCACGTGATGGCAAAAAGGTTAGCCATCACTGGTATAGGACTAGAATACCCACATGCATCTAAGGATTGACAGGCAGCAATATTGATACCATGAAACTCTCTACCTTTATTCATTCAACTATTCATTCTTTCCTGGCCTAAACTGTTGCGTATACCATGGACAGGTTGTGTAATCGACTGAGAAGTGCTGAATCATATAAAACAGAGACATCACTACCATGTTTCCCTGAAAATAAGACCTAATATGATTTTTCAGGATGCTCGTTATATAAGCTCTACCCCCAAAATAAGCCCCAATTAAGCTCATCAGCCAGACAGACACATTTAGTACTGCATTTCCCTGAAAATAAGACCTAACCAGAAACTAAGCCCTAATGCGTCTTTTGGAACAAAAGTTAATATAAGACCTGATCTTATTTTTTGGGAAACACGGGTAGAAGCCAAAATCACAAGACTGAGTCTGATTTACTTTAGCCATGTCATACATGCAAATTCATTGGAGATGGAGAGGAGGAATGATGGTAGGAACAGTTAGTGGAATAAGAAGACGGGGCAAGCAAAGAACATGTTGTCTTGATAACATCACAACTGATACAAAGATAAACATCCAACAACTGAGAGAAGCTGTGTTTGATAGGGTAGCATAGAGAGCACTTGCCTATAAACTCGCCAAGACATGACTGAATGGTTAAAACAATCATTCATTCATCCATCCATCCATCCATTCCTCTAGGTATGTCTAGTCTAATGAAGAGAATGACTAGGGTTGATATGATAGCAATCTTCCAATGCTTGAGGGGCTATCACAGAGAAGAGGTCAACCTATTCTCCAAAGCACCTGAGGGCAGGACAAGAAATACTGGGTGAAAGATAGATCCAACCTAGAACTAAGGAGAAATTTCCTGATATGAGAACAATTAATCATTGCAATGGCTTGCCTCCCAGAGTTATGGGTGCTCCATCATTGGAGGTTTCCAAGAAGTGATTGGACAGCTATTTGTCTAAAATAAAGGGTCTCCTGCTTGGGCAGGGAGTTGAACCAGAAGGGGGTTGGATACAATATTAAATTAGATAAATGGGAGAAATTATGGAATATAAACTACCAACTAACGATGTCTGTAGCCTATAAAGAAAATATATATAAAATGTTTTATAGGTGGCATCTCCCACCTGCCAGATTGGCAAAGATGTTTCCAAATATCTTTTTGCTATGTTGGAAATGTAAACACCAAAAAGGAACTTATTATCACATGTGGTAGTCCTGCCATAAGGCAAAACAATTTTGGTAAATAATTAAAACACAAATAGAAGAAATTATAAATCAACAAATAGAAATGAGGCCAGAAACTTTCCTACTGGGAATAATTACTGCGTCATATGAAAAAGGAATAAGATACTTAGAAGGGGGTTGAACGGTTGCAGGAACTGGGTATGTCTAGTTTAATGAAGAGAAGGACTAGGGGTGACATGGTAGCAGTCTTCCGATATCTCAGGGGCTGCCCCAAAGAAGAAGGAGTCAAGCTATTCTCCAAAGCACCTGAGAGCAGGACAAGAAGGAATGGGTGGAAACTAAACAAGGAGAGAAGCAACCTAGAACTAAGGAGAAATTTCCTGACAGTTAAAACAATTAATCAGTGGAACAACTGGCCTCCAGAAGTTGTGAATGCTCCAATACTGGAAGTTTTTAAGAAGAGGTTGGACAACCATTTGTCTGAAGTGGTGTAGAGTTTCCTGCCTAAGTAGGGGGTTGGACTAGAAGTCCTCCAAGGTCCCTTCCAACTCTGTTATTCTATTTTCTATTCTATTCTGTTCTGTTCTATTCTATTCTATTCTATTCTATTCTATTCTATTCTATTCTATTCTATTCTATTCTATTCTATTCTATTCTATTCTATTCTATTCTATTCTATTCTA
>WNWU01000025.1:9055574-9065902 GCA_012654045.1 Ptyas mucosa
TATTCTATTCTATTCTATTCTATTCTATTCTATTCTATTCTATTCTACGGCCTCCAAGGTCCCTTCCAACTCTGTTATTCTGTAATTTTACCCCCAAAATACCATTGTTACTATGACCAACATTTCACCAAAGACGCAGACTCTCACCTGAAGGATAAGGATCATTTGCCATCTTCTTCATACATTCATCTTTATATCTCAACCACTGGTCAAATGTCTTCTCTAGAATCTTCGCACTGCAACTCTACATAAAATGACACCATTGTTAGACTTGTCAGAAGCACAATATTCAGAGCATAACTATCCCTATCTAGATTCCATCCACTCTGCTTCCCTGGTGCTGTCAAGTCCCTGTGGCTCCTGTGTTCTGGAGCAACATTGTAAGATCTAGAAACTGGCATTTTTGCTCTAAAGCAGGGGTGTCCAACCTTGGCAACGTTAAGTCCTGTGGACTTCCAACTCCCAGAATTCCCCAATAGGTCACAACCCATTCAATGGTTGGCTTTCTCTGAGTGAGGACCGGTCATGTCATATAATGTACAGTAGTGGCCAAAATTGTGGAAACCTTTTGGGAAAAGTGTTATTTTTGAGATTTGATGGCTAATAACACTGCCTTTTTTTTTTTTTTTTAGTTTCAAGATAATCCTATTCCACTGCTGGAATGGCCTGGGAATAGCCCAGACCTTCCCCCAATTGAAAATCTTTGGAGCCGACTAAAGAAACTAGTTAGTCAGAAGCGACTCTGCAATAAAACCCAGTTAATAGAAGCAATCCTTCAATCTCGGTTTCACATGATAACAGCTGCAGAACTAAAAGACTTGGTTCACTCCATGGGAAGGCGTTATAAGGCCGTCATTCATGTTAAAGGTTACCCAACTAAGTATTAACTGACATGGTGATCATTTTTGTATATCTCGTTTTTTCTATGTGTTTCACTTTTCTTCTTTCTACTGTAACTGCTATTCTAATAGCAAATCCTTCAAAGAAGTTATTGCGTTACATTCTTGATTAAATTATCTTTCCATTGATATATAATTTTATGGTACTACTCCAAAAAAAAATATAAGTGGTGTTATTAGCTAGTTTTAGAAAATACACTTTTCCCAAAAGGTTTCCGTCATTTTGGCCACTACTATACTGTGTTCATTTTACTCATGTCCACGATGTGCCTTCAACCTGATTTCTGATAGATAAGACAGACTTTCTTAGACAAGGGGAAGGAGATGCCCACTCAACTCTCCCAATTTAACCATGTGTGAATGGAGAACAACTTTCTTCTTCTTTTGGGAGAAGGACTAAAATCCTCAGCCGGGATTTAGAATCAAGGAGGAAGATCTCCACTTGCTTCTAAAATGGTTCCTATTAGCTGACTTATCTCCTCTCAGTCTCTTTTGTTTTAATCCGTTGACCAAGATCCTAGCCCTGATGAAGTCTAGACACTTGCTGTTTTCCATTAAGGATGTACTATTGAGCATCATATTTTTCTTCGGTGAAAAACAGTTCAGTTGGAAAAGTCATCCAAGAAAGTCCTTCCAACCTCCGGGTATGCTTTCTGCCCAATAAAGGTAAAGGTAAAGGTTGCCCTCGCACATATGTGCTAGTTGTTCCCGACTCTAGGGGGCGGTGCTCATCTCCATTTCAAAGCCAGAGAGCCAGCGCTGTCCAAAGACGTCTCCGTGGTCATGTGACCGTCATGACTAAATGCCAAAGTCGCACGGAACGCTGTTCCCTTCCCACCAAAGATGTTCCCTATTTTTCTAATTGCATTTGTTACGTGCTTTCGAACTGCTTGGTTAGCAGAAGCCGGGACAAGTAATGGGAGCGCACCCTGTTACACTAGGGATTCGAACTGCTGAACTGCCCTGTTACACTAGGGATTCGAACTGCTGAACTGCCGACCTTCTGATCGACAAGCTCAGCGTCTTAGCCACTGAGCCACCGCATCCTCCCTTCTGCCCAATAGATACCAATAAATTTCACTTCTCCCCAGCTGAATTCTACCTCCTTTTACAACATATTCCAGGAGGCTTAAGAGCTCAGTCGATTGTGAGCAGGAAGTCCTTCCTGATGCATCCAGGAGAATTCTGTATGAGAAGAGCAGGCAGAGCTGGGAGGGCAAAGTTAAACGTGTCATCAGTCTGGAGTCACTGCGTTGCCACAAGAGATCCAAGTCCAACCTTTCCTTAATTCTTTTGAGCCTTATCTGATGCCAATTTAGTGTTGAGCTATAATTGACCGGATTCTTGTGCATAAGCCTGAATAACTCTTCTATAGTGCAACCTAATCAGTGGTCCTGATTCTTTGTGCTTGACAAATTCCCCGGGAACGAGGCAAATTCTTGCTATTTGCTGATCTGACTTTCTTACCTCCATAAAGACAGAGCTCATCAAGAGGAAACCAATCCGTTTTGCTATACGATGGCAGAAAAGCACATCCTTCATCATGAGCCTCAGCTTCGGCGTATGAATCACTCACCCAACTATGCTCTCTCTAAAATAAAAAAAATAGAAGAAAAACATTTTTAAAAAGGCCGCGTTGGCTTTAAAAAATTTCAAAGCTGACCCACTAGACCTGGGGTCTCCAACCTTGGCAACTTTAAGACTTGTGGACTTCAACCAGTGGTGGGATTCAATTTTTTTTACTACTGGTTCAGTGGGCGTGGCTTGGTGGGCGTGGCATGGCTTGGTGGGCGTGGCTTGGTGGGCGTGGCAGGGGAAAGGATACTGTAAAATCTCCACTCCCACCCCACTCCAGGGGAAGGTTACTGCAAAAACCCCATTTCTTCCCGATCAGCTGGGACCCGGGAGGCAGAGAATAGATGGGGGTGGGGCCAGTCAGAGGTGGTATTTACTGGTTCTCTGAACTACTCAGAATTTCTGCTACCAGTTCTCCAAAACTGGTCAGAACCTGCTGAAATCCACCTCTGGCTTCAACTCCCAGAATACTCCAGCCAGCTTAACTCCCCCTAGAACAGGGGTCTCCAACCTTGGCAACTTTGAGACTTGTGGACTTCAACTCCCAGAATTCTCCAGCCAACTTAATTCTCCTTAGAACAGAAGTCTCCAACCTTGGCAACTTTAAGACTTGTGGACTTCAACTCCCAGAATTCTCCAGCCAGCTTAATTCCACCTAGAACAGGAGTCTCCAACCTTGGCAACTTTGAGACTTGTGGACTTCAACTCCCAGAATTCTCCAGCTTTGCTGGCTAAGGACCTCTGGGAGCTGAAGTTCACAAGTCTTAAAGTTGCCAAGGTTGGAGACCACTGCCCTAGAAGAAGCAATGGTGTCAACCCTGAAGCCATTTTTGGAGCATCTTCAGGGCTGCCACAGCAAGGCTGGTTGGAGCTGCGGGAACGGAAGTGGGGAATAGAGATAGCTGAGGACTTGTAGCCAAAATAACATTCTTTTTCTTGGGAACCAAGGACAATCTCACCAGGTGCTGGGGAGGCGTGGACTGGAACCAACTGGGGTTGGGGCTGTGACCGGATTGGACCACGTGATGGACATGTGGATTGGAGGGGAAAAACTTTGACTTTTAATTTGGGTGGGGAAAACCGTGGGATCTTCAGAGTCGGGTTTTCACCAGATGTGCCAATAGGTCAGGCCTAATAAATCTGTACTTTGAGGAACACCTAAGCCTCAGAGGTTTGATTGCGTTGGGTCTGTTACTTGGAGCCCTGAAACATAGCTTCCTCTTAAGGTTGCAGGATTTCAAGATGATGCGGTTCAAAGCTCAATGCTCAGACCCAACGATTCTTGCTGTTGCATCTCCATGTGCAAAATCCTGCTGGATGCGAGTCTTGGTACTCTGACTCCATATTTCCGGCTCTGCTGGGATCCCCTGTGGAAATCCCTTCAATCTATGGAAATTTTCATCGCAGAGAGATGCTTAATTAATTACTGCAACACAGCATAACACTGATCTGTCAAATATTCAGAATTCCACACACAAGGAAAAACTCAAATTGACATTTCAGGAGCTTTGCCGGTAAAGTTGCAATGGGATTAGAGGTTACCCATCCATCTGAATAAAAGTGAAATATTGTTACTTAGCTCTACTGAAGGAATAAAACAGATACCTGAACCAAGTTCTTCGAAGTACCACTGCCCCTGAACTCAAGTGGGTGTCCTTAATACAAATAGAGCTTGATTGACTATTGCTTATGAACCATTGGAGTTATGGCAGATCCCCTAAAGGTACTTACAACCCCTTCTGAAATTCTGACCTTCAGGGCCATTTCTCCCACTGTCAGATGACCACGTTTCAGGCACTCGGCAACTGGCTTGCCTTTATGGCTATTTGCAGCATCCCCTGGTCACCTGACCACAAGATACGGTGTTTTCGCCAACAATGGGCATCTACTTCTGATTGTTGGCAAAACCACCCCATAGTGAACAATGGGTTTACCCAGTGACTGTGGGTTCACTTAAAAACCATGGTGGTTCGCTTAACAACTGCCACAAAAAAGGTCATGAGATTGGATCATTCACATGATGACCCACTTTTTGTCCATCATGATTTATGGTCATAAGGGGTGGCTCCATTAGAATAATAAATCAAGAACTACCTGTAGAGGGAGGGAGGGAGGGAGGGAGGGAGGGAGGGAGGGAGGGAGAAGACAGTTAATAGATGAGAGAAGATAGCAAATGGATGATATAGAAGATATAGATAGATAGATAGATGGATGGATGGATGGATGGATGGATGGATGGATGGAGACAGACAGACAGACAGACAGACAGATACCGCTAGATAAATCAATATTGATAGATAGCTACAGATAGATAGATAGATAGATAGATAGATAGATAGATAGATAGATAGATAGATATAGATAGATAGATGATAGAGACAGATATAGATTGATAAAGATAGATAGATAGATATAGATAGATGATACAGATATAGATAGACAGACAGATAGATAGATAGACAGACAGACAGACAGACAGACAGACAGACAGACAGATAGATGATAGATATAGATAGATAGATGATAGAGATATAGATTGATAGATTAGATAGATAGATGATAGATAGATAAATGATAGATAGCTACAGATAGATAGATAGATAGATAGATAGATAGATAGATAGATAGATATGATTGAGATAGATAGATGATAGATAGATGATAGATAGATAATAGATAGATAGATGATAGATAAGATTGCAGTTAGATGTAGATAGATACATATAGCAGTTATAGAGAGAGAGATAAATGATAAATGATAGAATTGATGATAGATACAGTACAAATGGGGGGGGGGGAGAGAGAGACCTTTAAGAAAAATAGCATCAACTTGCATGAGGAGCCTGGCACAATACCAAGGGAATCTACCAGTGTTGTTGTTCCACATACCCACAACTCAGCTTCCTCGTGAGTCAAAGTCACCCTGACCTGCCAACCAACAGCAATTTGAAAACAAGCCTAAAGTGGCATCCAAAGAAAGCGATTCTGTTCCCGATTCCTGGAAACATCACATTGGCATTTTATGAAAAGGTTGCCCGGCACTGATTTGCATGATGGAAGCCACCAATAAAGATGCCAGCATAATGGGGAAAGACTTTCTGTTGAAATAAAACTTTTTTTTTTTTTGGTTGCATCCATTGAGTCAAGAGGATAGAAAATAGAGGAACTCCAAATGCTGGTAGATGCAGAAATTACTTTTTTTTTTTGAAGGAGTGGGAGAAAGGTATGAGGGGCTCAGGGATTAGAGGGGGCTTGGGAGGGAGGGAGGAGCAGGAGAGCATCATACCCCATTTCTCGCATTCAGACTGAAAGCAAGACAAAGCCTTGGTAAGGCCACACTTGGAATCCTGCATCCAGTTTTGGTCGCCACGATGTAAAAAAGATGTGGAGACTCTAGAAAGAGTGCAGAGAAGAGCAACAAAGAGGATTAGGGGACTGGAGGCTAAAGCATATGAAGAACGGTTGCAGGAACTGGGTATGTCTAGTTTAATGACAAGAAGGACCAGGGGAGACATGAGAGCAGTGCTCCAATATCTCAGGGGCTGCCACAAAGAAGAGGGAGTCAAGCTATTCTCCAAAGCACCTGAGGGCAGGACAAGAAGCAATGAGTGGAAACTAATCAAGGAGAGAAACAACTTAGAACTAAGGAGAAATTTCCTGATGGTTAGAACAATTAACCCGTGGAACAACTTGCCTCCAGAAGTTGTGAATGCTCCAACACTGGAAGTTTTTAAGAAGATGTTGGATAACCATTTGTCTGAAGTGCTGTAGGGTTTCCTGCCTAGGCAGGGGGTTGGACTAGAAGACCTCCAAGATCCCTTCCAACTCGGTGATTCTATTCTATTTCGTCAAAAGTTCAAAAAAGCAGCGAAACAAAAATCTGTGGATTTTAGGAGCGTATGCAGACGGCCTAGACATTGTATTAATTTTGATTTTTGTTTCCCGATTGCTTATTTGTACCCTACGACTATCATTAAGTGTTGTACCTTATGAATTCTGGACGAACGTATCTTTTCTTTTATGTACACTGAAAGCGTATGCACCAAAGACAAATTCCTTGTGTATCCAATCACACTTGGCCAATAAAAAATTCTAATCTATTCTATTCTATTTAATTATGGAATTCTTCAAATTTATATAGCCATCCATCTCACATAAAAGGGGGATAGAACCTCACACCTTTATTACACCAATAGCGAGTTTGTATTTCGGATGCGCCAATAATCCTTGGGTTAGTTCACACATTGCACCAAGGAATGCACAGTCTTATTTTATTGAATAAACTAAAATGCCAGTCTAATAAACCAGAGGTGGGTTTCAGCAGGTTCTGACCAGTTCTGAAGAACTGGTAGCGGAAATTTTGAGTAGTTCGGAGAACCAGTAGTAAAAATCCTGACTGGCCCCGCCCCCATCTATTCTCTGCCTCCTAAGTCCCAGCTGATCGGGAGGAAATGGGGATTTTGCAGTATCCTTCCCATGTCATGCCCATCAAGCCATGCCACACCCACCAAGCCACACCCACAGAACCAGTAGTAAAAATTTTTGAAACCCACCACTGCGCTAAACCAAAAATAAATCAAGCTAGATCATGATTCCAGGTCATCTGTGATAGTGGCGATAGTGCATCCCTGCAGGATTAATTCATTATTTATTTATTAATAAAGATGATTAATAGTTGTAGAATTGTCCTCCCCACCCCCAGCCATTTGGTGTCACAAGTCACAAGGCTACCAGTTCTTTGAACCCATGAAGTTATAACATGGATCCTTTAAGTCGGATCTAACAAGTTATGAAAACCCACTAAGTTGAAAACCATAATGGTCTCCTCTGTTGAATGGATGCAGCTAGCCACAATTGCATCATTAACCGTGGCTAAATTTTTAAAAAGAGGGGCTAACAAATTGTGTGAATACAGACATGGCCACAACTGTCCAAGCCAACATATGGCTCTTAATGGGGCCTGATTAATCATTCTCATTGTAGAAATTTTGTCCTTACTTCTACTCTTTTCAACAAGCTTTCCACTCATTACTTCTTATTTTCCAAAGCACCTGAGGGTAGGATAAGTCAACCCCCCTCTTCTTTGTGACAGCCCCTCAAGTGCTAGAACAAGGGTCAGCAACCCGTGGCTCTGGAGCCGCATGTGGCTCTTTCATCCCTCTGTCACTGCGGCTCCCTGTCGCTGATCGGCACCACAATTTGGAGAGGAGCTTCCGGTTAAGTGGGGGGGAAAGTATGGCATCCCAGGAGGAGACTCTATGGCAAGGGGTGGGTTTTCTGGTCGGCTCCACAATTGATAGGGCTTTTGGTTAGGACAAGTAGGACAAGTAGAGGAAAAAGGACACCGCACTAGGACGAGACTCTATGGTGGGGGAACTGGACTTCCGGTTGGCTCCAGAATTGAATGGGGGGCTTCCGGTTAGGACCTTTGTGGCTCTTTGAGGGTTTAAGGTTGCCGACCCCTGTGCTAGAAGATAGCTATCATGTCATCTAAATCTTCTCTGCTCTGGGATCTTCTTTTCACTGCTAGGTTCAACTTGTTCTCTTGTTTAGCCCACTTTTGGACTTGGTTGGGTCAGGCTAGAAACCTCTGGTGCTCCCTTCTGTCCTCAAGGCAGGACAGGTTACATGAATCCAGGGACGACCTGAATCTAATTTCTGAACTATGCTGGACTCCCTCTTTCTGGTCAAACATTTTCCTGCTTGCAGATAACATTAAAACCAGGGGTGATATCTAAAATTTGTTACTACCGGTTCTGTGGGTATGGCTTGGGGGGGTGTAATGTGACTGGGTGGGTGTGGCCAATTTCTTTTTTAATTTTAAAACCATTTTTTCTACAACCTCTTCGGCGAAGAGGTTGTTAAAAAATGCTTTCAAAAGGCTCTGACGATCCCAGCTGAGTTGCCTGATCCGCAGAGACTTTTTTTCTTTTAAATGCCTCTGACGATCAGGCAACTCAGCTTGGATCATCAGAGGCATTTAAAAGAAAAAAGGGGGTTTTTTTTCTTTTAAAACCCTTTGAGGATCCCACCTGAGCTCCGCGATCATCAGAGGCTTTTTTTTATTATTTTTAAAAGCATTTTTTTCGGCCGAAGTGGTTGTAGAAAAAATGCTTTTAAAATTAAAAAAAAGGCCTCTGATGATTGTGCGGCTCAGCTGGGCATGGGGGGGTGGGGGCAGGGATTTTTGCTACCGGTTCTCCGAACCACCCGCCTCCATCGCTACCGGATCGGGTGATCTGGTCCAAACCGGGAGCATTTCACCCCTGATTAAAACCCTTTGAGCATTGCACTCTTTCCTTCAATTTCTTCATTTCTTGAAGAATGTTGTGTAGGAATTGTCCATCACTGAGCCCTCAGGTGATAATGAGTACATCAGTACAAAAAGAGTACATCATTCTTTCTTAGTCCGTTCAGGTACTTTAGAGCAAGATGTCCAACCTTGGCAAACCTATGGACTTCCAACTTCACAGTCTGGCTGGGGAATTCTGGGAGTTGAAGTCCACAGGTTTTAAAACTGCCAAGGTTAGGGACCCCCGCTTTAGACTAGGATTTCCATCACATCACAGCTAGTTTTACGTATTATTTTGTGCTGAAAATGAAAAGAAGCAACTTGGAATTAAGGAGAAACTTCCTAACAGTTAGATTAGAACAATTAAATGGTGGAACAGTTTGCCTTCAAGAACAGATCGGATTTTTTTGATCTGAATCTCGGATCGAGATTTTTCAAGAACAGATCGGACAACCATTTGTCCAGAACAGTATAGGGTCAGAAGGTTGGACTAGAAGACCTCCAAGGTCCCTTCCAGCTCTATTCAAACATGAAACAATCATGAGTTACAATTAGACTCAAATGAGTTTCTTTGAGGAAGAATTAAATTTTAAGAATAAATCCAGACAGATATTTAGACAGATATAGCAACAAAGATGATTAGGGGACTGGAGGCTAAAACATATGAAGAACGGTTGCAGGAACTGGGTATATATCTAGTTTAATGAAAAGAAGGACCAGGGGAGACAGGATAGCAGTGTTCCAATATCACAGGGGCTGCCACAAAGTAGAGGGAGTCAAGCTATTCTCCAAAGCACCTGAAGGCAGGACAAGAAGCAACGGGTGAAAACTAATAAAGGAGAGAAGCAACTTAGAACTAAGGAGAAATTTCCTGACAGTTAGAATAATGAATCAGTGGAACAATTTGCCTCCAGAAATTGGGAATGCCCCAACACTGGAAGTTTTAAAGAAGAGATTGGATAACCATTTGCCTGAAGTGCTGTAGGGTTTCCTGCCTAAGCAGCGGATTGGACTAGAAGACCTCCAAGATCCCTTCCAACTCTTATTCTATTCTATATTCATCAAGTCCTTTGTTCAGAGATGCCATTGAAGGTACGTTTTGAAATCCAGGCAGAAATTCCACCACCTTCGTTTTATCTTCACCAAAACCCACAAGTTCTGGAGCCTTTTAAGGACTGTAACCATCTCTTTCCTCTTCCTCTCTGGACATTTTTTTTTTCCAGAAGGCTCCTTAGGCTTGAAAGAAGACTGCGAATTCAAAAGGAGGCATCCTATCAAAGCCCTAGGTGCCTCGGTCAGCTTCACTTTAAAATCCAACAGCACCCAAAATCTATGCGAGACTGTACAAATTGGATGATATTTGGAAATGATGCCCCTCTCATTCAAGTCTCCAGATACGACCAAGAAAAGGGGGGGGGACACCTATTCTGTGACCCAGCTGGAAGATCCAACGGCATGACTGGCTGAGGAGGAGGAGGAGGAGGAGGAGGGGAAGAGGAAGAGGAAGAGGAAGAGGAAGAAGAAGAAGAAGAAGAAGAAGAAGAAGAAGAAGAAGAAGAAGA
>WNWU01000025.1:9065912-9076154 GCA_012654045.1 Ptyas mucosa
AAGAAGAAGAAGAAGAAGAAGAAGAAGAAGAAGAAGAAGAAGAAGAACCCTTTGCACGCCCTCAGACACACTCTTGCAGAGATACCCCATTTCCTTATCTCTCCCCCCCCCCAACCCCACAATGCAAAATCTTTTGGAGTCAAATCCCCGCTTCATCCAGACTTCAATTAAGCCTTAGCAACTCTCCACCTGGGAAATTGCGCGCGTACATGCCACGTATGCATGTAGATGCATAGTATTACCCACACGGCGCGTGTTGTCGACCTTGTTGCCGTATCCCTCGGGGTCTACCTCACAACCCACCCACCCACCCACCCACCCATCCAGCCCAAGCTTTCCGGGCTCGGGGACGTCTCTCTGCCCCTTACCTCCTTAGTGTGTCTGTACAAGCCTGTTTCCCACCTCCGGGTAGATGGAGAGGTCTTTCTCGCGCCCCACAGACCCCGCGCTGGTGGGGAAAACGCCAGGCACGGCACGGCACGGCACGGCACACTACCACCAGTAGCTCAAGATCGCCCCGGGAGAAGAGGCGAAGAAGCTTGCGCCTCCGCAGAAGATCCGATATCCAGGAGAGGTCTGGCGCGCCCTCGCCTGCCCAGCCACCGCCTCCGCCCCTCCCTGCTCCACGTGGCGTCCTGCTCGGGGGCGGCATTTTAAAGAAACCTGGCTTGGGTGGGTGAGTGGGTGGGTGGGTGGGTGGATGGAAAACGCCTCCCCCCCCGCCCCCGCGTGGCAAGTTTCTCCTTCTGCAAGGGCTGCGTCTGGTTTTTCTGGTTTTGCCTGCGCAAAGTTGGGAAGCCCAGTCGGCCAGGCATAGGGCTCGCGTAAATCGCCCTGCGCTCCGTTCTGGAGAGGTGTGGATAACTCACCTGGCGGGCTGGTCCGTTCACACGAGGCTCTGAGCCTTCCAGACGGGAGCTGGATTCCCCAGCGTTACAGAACCAACAGGACGGCTGAGGAGAGGGGTATGCAATGAATGAAAATATCGTCTAAAGCAGCTTCTTGGCTCTTGGGCTTTGTTTCCGACGTGCTAAGTTAAGTTCACAAGTATAAATTGTGGTTTAGCACGTGGGAACACAACCATAAAGTGGTTGGCTTGGTTCCGGCTTAGTATGTTTCTATAGCCTTTGATGAGTCCATACCGTCCCATTAAATTAAAGCTTCATCACTGGAAGCTTTCAAGAAGAGACTGGACTGCCATCTGTCAGAAATGGTGTAGGGTCTCCTCCTTGGGTGGAGGTTGGGCTAGATGACCTACAAGGTCCCTTCCAACTCTGTTAATCGGTCAATCCGTTAAATAATAGAAAGCAACCGATTGCCATTGAATAGCAATCCATTATTTAGTTTATTCTTTTAACTATCATCCATATGAAGAGGGAGATTTTGGCTTTAGCTGCTGAACCCTTCAGAACAGCTCTGAATTGGGAATTAGTGTGTTGTTTGGTAGGTTATAAGAATGTAAACCGTGACTGATGCAAACTATGCAATAAGTGGCAACCCCACACATTTTAAACCACTCTGCATGGATTGGTTTGGCAACACAATCTTCAGACTACAACAGCAGCTCATTTTTCCAAATCTCTGTTATTCTCTTTTTTATTTTAACCGGTGTTTCTTAGTCTCAGCAACATTAAGAAGTATGAAACTCCAAGAATCAATCAATCAATCAAATTCCAATTCTTGGAGTAGTAAGCCTTACAACTTAAAGTTACTGAGATTGTACCTTGAGGTACAAATATTTTATCAGTATCATTCTACTTAAAATATTCTATCAGTATCATTCTACCAAATAAAAAGGACCATAACGGATACCTAATTTATTTTTTTGCTTTGTTTCTTATCATTCTTTGTAGCTATAATAAAAAAAAAAAGATTCGTAAGAACTAGATAATGATTAAAACATCCCAACTTTAGACTTCTTTTTTTTTTTTTGATCCAGAAGGACCAAACGATCCTCTCTTTCTGAAGAGTAGGACAAGAAGCAACGGGTGGAAACTCATCAAGGAGAGAAGCAACTTAGAACTAAGGAGAAATTTCCTGACAGTGAGAACAATTAATTAGTGGAACAATTTGCCTCCAGAAGTTGTGAATGCTCCAACACTGGAAGTTTTTAAGAAGAGGTTGGACAACCATTTGTCTGAAGTGGTGTAGGGTTTCCTGCCTGGGCAGGGGGTTGGACTAGAAGACCTCCAAGGTCCCTTCCAACTCTGTTATTCTATTCTGTTCTGTTCTGTTCTTTCCTAATTCTGTTCTGTTCTGTTCTGTTCTGTTCTAGTCTATTCACCAGCATGTCAATTTCCCAAGATTCACCGGTGGCCTCTTCAGTTCTATTCACAGCACTTAGAGTGGCAGCCCGTGCCAAGGGACCCCTTAAGATGAAAAGCATTTTGCCTTGTTCCTTTATTCCCAAGCACTTCTACATCAAACCAATTGGGGGGGGGGGGAAGCCTTTTAATTTTAAACACCCTGTTTCCAGTAGCAGCCAGAAAATTCTTGCCTCTTGCTAAGATGGAATTGGCTTGCCAGCTTTTTAGGTTTCTGGCTTAATAAAGGGAATCCTTGACTAACGACCACAATTCAGCCCCAAATTTCTGCTCTTAAGTGAGACATTTGTGAAGTGAGTTTTGCCCCATTTGGGTTGGTTATCAAAAACTCATTTTTTGGACATTTTATGACAGCATCGAGAATGGTATATGTCCAACAATGGAAAAGTGAAAATATGCCTTTAGAAAGGGAGATAGTAAAGAAAATATTGGTTTGCGCAGAAATGGATAGACTGACATTAGAATTAAAAAAACAAAGAAGAGAGAGAATATCACGATATACGGAATAGATTTTACCAATGGTTGGAACTGAGAGGTGGGAATTGGAACAGGAAATAATCAGGATTTGTAGACCCGAAATGTGATATAATATATGTAAATGTAAAGGAGTATATAGGGCAGAATAATTATATATAATTAGTAATGTATAATGAGTACATATGATATTTGTTTCATATTTTAGTGTGTACGGCGAAGATAACACCAGGATGGTCGCCCTGGGTCCAATATTTTAATATGAAATGAATAAAAATATTTTTTTAAAAATAATCTTGCACCAAATTGATGCAAACTCACTCAGGCTGTGTGATTCCCCACAGTCTTCACTGAGGGTTCATTAATTTGGCTCCACTGATTGGTTTAGAGATAAATCGTTATGTACATCATAACCCACTCGCTCGTTTTCACATTGCAAATCCTCACGGGAGTTCCTTTGGCCCGAAAATGAGATGGAGAAAATTATTTTAATAAGATTCTTTTTAATAAATAAATAAATAAATAAATAAAGGTGGCGATCCCACATTTTAAAGGCGATTTTGTTTTTTAAAAAAAAATAAATTCTAAGATAGCAGAGGGCAATCAAACATAAAACTGGCATCAGTCCCCAAGTTATGTGCCGAGAACAACGTTGTACACTTGTACACTTGTAGTGTGAAGATGGCTCGGCTGCCCGAGACCCAGCAGCCTAATTTTTCACTTGGTATTCATTGTTTTGTATTTTCTTTGCCAGTTCTTTGTATTTCCTCAAAGCTTCTACAGTGGCAGGAGATCTGGACATTACAGATGACCGAGGCTGGGAGGCACAGCCGTGCAAGGGAAAGGTTGCGTCATATTGTTAAGCCACTTCTTGGTGTCCCTGGTCAATATTTATTGATTGCAGAGAAATGAAAACATTAAAAAAAAGAGAGAGAAAATGTCCTTCCCAGCTCTCTCAAAGGATTCGGGGGCTTTTACCAAAGGAGGAAGGAGCTCTAATGCTCCTCATTTTTCAACTGGTCCCTGAAAAAAAACTTTTGCTTGTTTTTCATAATTAAGAAGAGTGATTTTAAGAGACTACCGAATACTCTTAGCCGTTTTCTTGAAAGCTTTTGGGAGAAGAGAAGGATAGGATTCTAAATATTAGTAAATAAAATTAAATCACGTTGGTCTGAATAGATTCAATATTAAAAGCACAATGGCAGTTGTGAAGTATGTATATAAACATTCCCTTCTCACCCCTAAAGAAGAGGGCTGTGAAAATATTTACAGACCCTTCGCATCCTGGACATAAACTGTTTCAACTCCTACCCTCAAAACGACGCTATAGGGCACTGCACACCAGAACAACTAGACACAAGAACAGTTTTTTTCCCGAATGCCATCACTCTGCTAAACAAATAATTCCCTCAACACTGTCAAATTATTCACTAAGTCTGCATTACTATTAATCTTCTCATCGTTCCCATCACCCATCTCCTTCCACTTATGACTGTATGACTGTAACCTTGTTGTTGGCATCCTTAAGATTTATATTGATTGTTTCCTAGTATGATTTGATTGCTTATTTGTTCCCTATGATTATCATTAAGTGTTGTACCTTAGGATTCTTGATGAATGTATCTTTTCTTTTTATGTACACTAAGAGCATATGCGCCAAAGACAAATTCCTTGTGTTTCCAATCACACTTTTTTCTTTTCTTTTTTTTGGATTTATATGCCGCCCTTCTCCGGAGACTCAGGGCAGCTTACAAGGCATTAAGCAATAGCCTTCATACTTTTGTATATTTTATACAAAGTCAGCTTATTGCCCCCGCAAACCAGGTCCTCATTTTATCTACCTTAGAAAGGATGGAAGGCTGAATCAACCTTGAGCCTGGTGAGAATTGAACTCACAGTAATTGCAGGCAGCTGGAAGTTAAATGCTACCTTTAACAGTGGCATTAGTCTGCTGCACCACTCAGGCTCTTGGCCAATAAAGAATTCTATTCTATTCTGTTCTGTTCTGTTCTATTCTATTCTATTCTATTCTATTCTATTCTATTCTATTCTATTCTATTCTATTCTATTCTATTCTATTCTATTCTACTATTATTCTACTCTATTCTCTATTCTGCCCAGGACTATGAGAGATGGCCCAGCTTAAGGTCACCTAGTTGCCTTCATGCCTAAGGCAGGACTGGAACTCATGGTCTCCTGAATTCTAGTTGGTTCCCAGCCCACTACACCAAAGTGGCTCTTGAACCTTTTTTTTTTTTTTTTGGTAAAAAGCTTTTCATTTTTTATTTTTCAAAATATAAACTTTCCATCTTTCCTTAAACAGTGTGCCGTCTGGGTTCAGATATCTCTGTGCAACAACCTTCAGCATTTACAACATCATTCACATTAATATTAATTCTCTGGTCTTAAAATTATAGCATGTTAAACAGTTAAACATTATAAGCCTATTCATTTTTCCTCTTAACATATCTTCTAGTGTAAATACAATAATAATAACATTTACACATAATTATCCTCATCTTCATAATACTAACAAATTATCATCTTATTTAGACCTCTATCTTAACCTATTTTCTATTTTTCTTTAATCTTCTTCTTTTATTACCACTTTCCCTTTTTACTCTCTAACCATTGATAGAATACTTCCCATATCATATAATATTCAGTTTGTTTCTAGCTGGTTCTCAACCCACTACACCAAAGTGGCTCTTGAACGTTAAACATGACCCTGTATTAAAGATCGGGCAGGCGGCACTTCTAGGCAAGGCGTAAAAAGGAAGTAAAAAAAAAATTAAATAAACATAAAGAGAGCTGTCTCTGATTACCACAAAATGGCATTTGAAACTGAATAACCGGTTGCTAATTCAAGTTTATGGAAACTGCAATTTACAACAGCACATTATGTTTTAATTCACCAAGGTCAGACTGCAGCAGAGAAATGGAGAAATGGTTTGGACACCCAAATTCAGCACCATGGAGAGAGTATACGTATTTGCCCTAGTTTCAGCACCATGGAGAGATCTTAGGAGGGCCCTACCATTGTTTCAGAACCATGGAGAGCAACGCCAAATATAAAGACCAGCTGCCCTTATTCTGATTTGACCCAAGTGCTATATTCATACAAGACCCCCAGTTACAGTCTTTGATTAGGAAACAGGCCTGTGGTGGTATTTTAACAGACCTGCAAATGGCTCTTCACAAAAATTACAGACTTACCATGCCTAAATCCCAAACTCCCCCACCTTGGATTACAGCCGAAGCGCCATCCCTTTCTTGTACAGTAGTGGCCAAAATTTTGGAAACCTTTTTGGGAAAAGTATATTTTCTAAAACTAGCTAATAACACCACTTTTCTTTGGAGTAGTATCATAAAATTAGATATCAATGGAAAGATCATTTAATCAAGAATGTAATGCAATAAATTTATGAAGGATTTGCTATTAGAATAGCAGTTACAGTATAAAGAAGAAAAATGAAACATGTAGAAAAAATGAGATATACAAAAATGATCACCATAGAAAAAACGAGATATACAAAGAATTCTCACCATGTCAGTTAATCCTTAGTAGGGTAAACTTTAGCATGAATTACAGCCTTACAACGTCTTCCCATGGAGTGAACCAAGTCTTTTAGTTATGCAGCTGTTATCATGTGAAACCAAGATTGAATTGTTGCTTCTATTAACTGGGTTTTATTGCTGGGTCCCTTCTGGCTAACCAATTTCTTTAGTTGACTCCATAGATTTTCAATTGGGTGAAGGTCTGGGCTATTCCCAGTCCAGTCCAGCAATGGAATAGGATTATCTTGAAACTCCAAAAAAAAAAAAAAAGTGGTGTTATTAGCCATCAAACCTCAAAAATACACTTTTCCCAAAAGGTTTCCACAATTTTGGCCACTACTGTAGGCATACAACCTTCTGATCACGGCAATCCAAAAATGACAGTCTTTGAGGTCAGGATACAAGCCAAACTCCATGAGCTGTGTGAGGTAGAGGCAGATAGCACCCCAACCTTCCTAACCAGCTTTCTAGGGTTTTTTTGTTTTGTTTTGTTTTGTTTTAAATTTGATTTATATGTCGCCCTTCTCCGGAGTCTCAGGGCGGCTTACAATGCGTTAAGCAATAGCCTTCATACTTTTGTATATTTATACAAAGTCAGCTTATTGCCCCCACAATCTGGGTCCTCATTTAACCTACCTTAGAAAGGATGGAAGGCTGAGTCAACCTTGAGCCTGGTGAGATTCGAACTCGCAGTAATTGCAGACAGCTGGTTTTAATCACTATGCTTTTAGTCTGCTGAACTAAACCAGGCTCCTAGTTGAGTTAAATTTTATACCTATGGCATAAATATAGTGAAGATGGGGAAGGCTGTTGCCTTAGGCCCTACAGGCACCGAGGCCCATTGGAAGGTCTTGACCGCCAGGCTTCACCCCATGTCTTCAACAACAATCTGATTTCAGGGATAGGATGAGACTAGCACAGTGATGGCTAACCTTTTTTTCCTCGGGTGCCAAAAGTGCAAGCATGCATGCGATAGCGTATGCATGAATGCCCATACCCATAATACAATGCCCCTCCTGCATGCCCGGGCCCCCTGTGCATGCGCACACAACCCCCTCACACTCCTCTGCCCCCTGCGCATGCATGGGCAACCCCCCATGCTCCCCCCGCACACGCATTTGTGACCCCCTGCACCCCATTTTGGGCCTAGCAGGCCTCCCTGAAGCCTCCTGGGACCAAAAATGGGGCGTGGGGGGGCTGCATGTGACCCCCTCCCCTGTGCATATGTATGCAACCCCGCCTGCCCCCCACGCATGCATATATAACTCCCATGCATGCATGTGATCCCGCACCCATGAATGCGTCTCCTGCATTCATGGCACAGACCCGAAAATCAGCTGCCCGGTGGGAGGCTCACACGCATCCGTGGTGGAACTAACCTAGGGCAACGGCTTGTGTACCCACAGAGATGGTTCCGCGTGCTACCTGTGACACGCGTGCCATAAGTTCGCCATCATGGGACTAACATATCACTGCTGCAGAGGTATGGAACCCTTAAAGGTAACACTGACTTTGTATAAAATATACAAAAGTATGAGGGCTATTGCTTAACGCATTGTAAGCCGCCCTGAGTCTTCGGAGAAGGGCGGCATATAAATCAAATTAAATAAAAATAATAAATAAATAAATAAATAACGGTTTCCATGTCCGGTTGTGTCTAACTCAAGGGAGCGGTGCTCATCTCCTGGTTTTGTCAAGGAAGCCACTATTGTCCAAAGACCCTTTTCATGCTCATGTGGCCAGAATGATGATGCACTGAGGTGCACAGAACGCAGTTACCTTCCCACCAAAGTGCCACCTATTTATCTACTCACATTTTGCATGTTTTCAAACTGCTAGGTGGGCAGGAGCTAGCTGGAGCAAGTAATGGGAATTCACCCCGTCATATAGGCACTCAGGTCTCGAACCTGGGCTGTCAGAAGAACTCAGTGTCTTTCACTGCTAAGCCATCATGCTCTCGTTGCCGTCATCCAGGGTGGGTTCGCAGGGGTTCGAGAGAACCTCTAGCTAAGATTCTGTGCAGTTCGGAGAACCCCCAAATCCCACTCCTGGCTGGCCCTGCCCACCCTGCCCCTCCCCTCCCCTCCCAGGAGTCCACACACGGCCCATTTTTGATGCAGGTAAGTGCAAGGCTCAAGGAGGGCCTACCGGAAGTTTGGGAAGAACCTCCAGAGGGCCTCCGGAGCCTGGGGAGGCCATTTTTGTCCTCCTGGAGGTTCGAGGAAAGCCTCCGGAGCCCAGGGAGGGCAAAAAGGCCCGCCCCCACCCACCCACCATGGCCACGCCCACACAGCAACTGGGCAAAGAACCCCTTGCTAAAATTTTTGAAGCCCACCCCTGCGGTCATCTAATGGAACCCAGCAAAGAGGCCATCCTGACTTTTGCAGAGTCGCCTTCTCAGCCTAACTCTCAGGCTCCACTAAGAGCCGTCGCTGAAGTAGAATTCAGAAGGGAGGAAGCAACGGACAATGTAAGAATTATTGCTTCTGATCACGTTTTCGCTGTGCTTTCCTTTCTGAGTCAGCCATTGCCTCAACAGCTTGTCCTGGAACAGGAGCCCTCGGAGGTTTTCTCTGGCCGGTGACCTTTTCTTCTTGCTCTCCTCTTCCTCCTTCCTGCTTGGGAAGGAAAGAAGGGAGAGAAGGAGAAGAAGATCATCATTTGGCTGCAAAACTCCAACTGCTCAGTAGCAGTAAAAAGTTTGCTGCATCTCTTTGCAGCCATTCGGTTCACAGCTCAGAAGAGAAATCTCCTTCGAGACCGAGAGAACTCGATTTACAGCCAGAACTATTCTCTAGCCAAGAGAGTCCTTTTTTTTTTAAAGGAAAAACAACCAAACCTCCGTCTATACGGTATTATTTTTTTTAAGTTTTAAAAACTTTTTATTTGCTATAAAATTTTACATAAAAAGGATGCGGTGGCTCAGCAGCAAAGACGCTGAGCTTGTCAATCGAAAGGTCGGCAGTTTGGCGGTTCGAATCCCTAGTGCTGTGTAACGGGGTGAGCTCCCGTGACTTGTCCCAGCTTCTGCCAACCTAGCGGTTCGAAAGCACGTAAAAAATGCAAGTAGAAAAATAGGGACCACCTTTGGTGGGAAGGGAACAGAATTCCGTGCGCCTTTGGCGTTTAGTCATGCCAGCCACATGGCCACGGAGACGTCTTCGGACAGCGCTGGCTCTTCGGCTTTGAAATGGAGATCAGCACCGCCCTCTAGAGTTGGGAACAACTAACACATATTTAATTTAATTTTAATTTAATATCGAACTTATATACCGCCCTTTTCCCTGGGGACTCAGGACGGTGTATAGCCAGAATTAAAAAACATAGAATACGAACATTAAAAAACAATTAAATATATATATAAATTTGGCCCATACTTTAAAAAGTGACAAACCAATTAAAAACATTTAAAAATCTTTTTAAGCCAGCCCGGCTTGCTGGAAAATGTGCGAGGGGACCCTTTATCTTTTTACATAAACAGTCTATTGTCTGAGTGCAATCAATTTTGAGAAATAATAATCATCACAATAATAATACTCATAACATTAATATTACACATAATAGTAATAATGTTTATCTATCCAATATAATACATCTTCCTTTTAAAACTAATCCTTCTCTTATATTTCCATATTTCTAAGTTCCATTTTTATTATCTAGCCATTAATAAAATGAGTTCCATGTTAAAAAAATAATCAGGCGATTGTGCGCAAAGTGCGTGCGCGATGCAAACTGGTGGTAAAACTGGTTAGAACCCACCACTGCTGAGCACGTGCCACCTCCGCGCATGCTCAGGACCTTCTGCGCATGCGTGGAGCATAAAAAACAGGACGTGATGATGTCCGTGTCAGTGGATGGAGCCTCCTGCAGCTGCTGCAACCGGTTC
>WNWU01000025.1:9105045-9137858 GCA_012654045.1 Ptyas mucosa
TCTAGATCAGAGGTCTTCAAACATGGCAGCTAAGCTAAGCTGGCTGGAGAATTCTGGGACTTGAAGTCCACAAGTCTTAAAGCTGCCAAGTTTGGGAACCCCTATCATAGAAGAACAGATTTGGAAGGGAGGTCTTCTTGTCCAACCCCTTGCCCATGCAGGAGACCTTATACCAGGGGTGTCAAACTCGATTTCATTGAGGGCCACATCAGGGTTGCGTTGGACTTTAGGGGGCTGGGGTGGGCATGGCCAGCTTGACGTCACTCGTGTCGGGGGTGCCTGTGCTGGCCAGAGCGCTCTGCCAGCGAAAATGGGCTCCCGAGTTCCATTTTCTTATTTTTTTTATTTTATTTTATTATTCATGTTTCTATGCCGCCCGCTCTCCGAGGACTCTGGGCGGCTTACACCAAAGACAGTATACTAAATAGCATATTGCCCCCAACAATCTGGTTCCTCATTTTACCCACCTCGGAGGGATGGAAGGCTGAGTCAACCTTGAGCCGGCGAGATTTGATCCGCTCATCTGCTGAACTAGCAGTCAGCTGAAGTAGCTGCAGTACTGCACCCTAACCACTGCGCCACCTCAACTGGGACGGCCTCCTGCAACCCCCTGCCAGCGAAAACGGAGCTCGGGAGGGCCACACACAGCCCTCCCGAGCTCCGTTTCCACTAGCAGAGGTACTGCGGACCAGTCCTTCACTGTTTCCAGGGTGGCCCTATGGGCCAGATCTAAGCATCCCACAGGCCGTATCCAGCCCCGGGGCCTTGAGTTCGACATCCCTGCCCTATACCATTCCGGACAAATGACCATGCAGTCTCTCCTTGATAACCTCCAGTGATGGAGCATCTGCAATGACCTATTTTAATTTCCTGAGTTGGAAATCATTTGGGAATTCTCTATAAATAGCTATGACCCACTTCATCTTAAGATAGAAACATACATGGAAAGAGGTAAATGAGCATTCATTTCTTGTTCCCACAGGCCACCAAAGCTCACATAAAACTCAACACCAAGAAGCTTTACCAAGCCGATGGCTATGCTGTGAAGGAGCTGCTGAAGATTACCACGGTGCTTTACAACGCCATGAAGAGCAAGGGGATGGAAACCACAGCTATGGGTGAAGAAGACGTCGGCAAATTCAAATTTGATCTGGGTTCCAGAGTAAGGAACTTCGAATTTCTTCTTTTATGCACTGAGTCTCACCTGTCCTCTTGAGGCTTAAAGCATCAGTTAAGTGATATGTAAGTTCCTTTAAGGGACGTGGTGGCGGCTCAGTGGCTAAGACGCTGAGCTTGTTGATCGAAAGGTCGGCAGTTCAGGGGTTCGAATCCTGAGTGCCGCGTAACGGGATGAGCTCCCATTACTTGTCCCAGCTTTGGCCAACTTAGCAGTTCGAAAGCACATAAAAAAGGGGAAGTAGAAAAATAGGGACCACCTTTGGTGGGAAGGGAACAGCGTTCCGTGAGCCTTTGGTGTTTAGTCATGCCGGCCACGTGACCACGGAGACGTCTTCGGACAGCGCTGGCTCTTCGGCTTTGAAACGGAGATGAGCACCGCCCCCTAGAGTTGGGAACGACTAGCACATACCGTATTTTTCGGAGTATAAGACGCTCCAGACTATAAGTCGCACCTACCTTTTTTGGTGAGGAAAAGAAGAAAAAGAAATCTGCCTCTGCCTCCCAGCAATTTTGCCTTGTTGCAGCAAACAGCAAACAGCCTGCTTTACTTTCATTTTCGTTTTCAGCATAGCTTGATTAGCACAAGGAAGAAAGATCTGCTCCAACAATTGACCTCCTTGCAGCAAGCAACAGACGCCGTGCAAAACAACTGAGAGCAAAACAGCTGAGAGTCGGGTGGCCGATCCAATCAACTTGTGTTAATTAGGCTGTGCTGAAGCTGAAACGAGCTGTTTCTTCTTGCTGCTTGCTGCAAGGAGGTCAATTGCTGGGAGGCAGAGGCCATAGGGTGGGGGCCAGTGGGTGGGCGGGGCTACATTCGGTGTATAAGATACACCTAAATTTTCACTCCCTTTTAGGGGTGAAAAAGGTGCGTCTTATACTCCAAAAAATACGGTATGTGTGACGGGAACCTTTACCTTTATGTTGACCTCCTCAAGAAGAAAGTGACCAGGTTGATGGAAACATCTGGGAAAATTATGAGAATTGGCCTTAATCTATGCAAGCATTCTTTCCCCACTGAGAAAGCCAATTGTGCTTTCTGTGAATGGTATGATGTAGGCCAAATAGCATCTATGGTGACTTTTGGTAAGAAGGTGATGCGGTCCTTCTCTCATCCCCTCAATCCAGACCAGGAGCACATTCCAGCTTCAAATTTCGTGCAGCTCTTTTTTCTTCGAAATCGAAAAGGTCTGCGAGAGTAACGTAACACCCAGTTTAACTGCTCACCAACTCACAAAACAAATAAATTATTCAGATCCATTGAAGCCCGTGCACAAATGATTACGGGTATTAATCTGCTTGGAGAACAGGCACTTCCAAACAGACTATCCACCTCAGTATACGGATTTACTTAGAAGCCATTCCCTCTCCGCTCCTCCCTGCCAACCCCTTTTGGAAAGGCAAACTCTGATTTCTCCAAATGTTCGTTTAGATCAGCGACTTGAAGACAGCCAGGCAGCTCGCTTCAGATATCACTTCGAAAGGAGCGTCTCTGTATGATTTGTTGGGCAAAGAAGTGATGCTGAGGGTAAGTCTACAAAGCAACATTTCAATGGTCCTTTACTTGCACCCAAAAACAGTTTTCTATTTTTAATATTTCTAGGCACGCAATGTCCCAAACGCGGCTACTTTCCAGTAATCAAATCTGTGAATATCAATTCTCCTTAATCATTGTCCCAAAGGTACTTTTTCCAAAAGGTCTTTTGGATTTTCTTGGTGTTTTCCTTTGAAAACGTTTCGCTTCCCATCCAAGAAGCTTCTTCAATTCTTCAGAAAGACTAGGGGTGACATGATAGCAGTTCCAATATTTAAGAGGCTGCCACAAACCTACTTTGAACCTATTTTCCAAAGCACCAGAAGGCAGGACAAGAAGCAATGGATGGAAACTCATCAAGGAGAGAAGCAAACTTAGAACTAAAGAGAAATTTCCCAACAGTGAAAACAATTAATCAGTGGAACAGCTTGCCTTCAGAAGTTGTGGGTGCTCCAACCCTGGAGGTTTTTAAGAAGAGATTGGACAACTCTGAAATGGTATAGAGCAGGGGTCAGCAACCTGCGGCTCTGGAGCCGCATGTGGTTCTTTCATCCCTCTGCTGCGGCTCCCTGTTGCCAGTCGGCTCCACAATTGATAGGGCTTTCGGTTAGGACAAGTAGAGGGAAAAGGATGCCGCGCTAGGAGGAGACTCTATGGTGGGGATGAAACTGCTTCTGGTCAGCAGAGGAAAAAAGGACACTGTGCTAGGAGGAGACTCTATGGTGGGGGAACCAGACTTCCGGTCAGCAGAGGAAAAAGCATGCTGCACTAGAAGGAGACTATGGTGGGGGAACAGACTTCCGGTCAGCAGAGGAAAAAGGATGCCGCGCTAGGAGGAAACTATGATGGGGGAACTGGACTTCCGGTCGGCTCCAGAATTGAACGGTGGGCTTCCGGTTAGGACCTTTGCTCTTTGAGTGTGTAAGGTTGCTGACCCCTGGTATAGAGTTTCCTGCTTGACCTGCGGGTTGGATTAGAAGACTTCCAAGGTCCCTTCCAACTCTTTTATTCTGTTAAAGAAAAAGAACCAAGAAAATCCAGCTGCCTTTTGGAAAAAGCACCTTTGAGACAACCATGACCTGGATGATTGAGACTCTCCATAGACTCTCCTTACTGTTGTGTTGCTGTCCACCTTTTTAGCTCTGTCCATTTTCCCTTCCGCCCCTCCTAAATTTCATCCTTCTCAATCATGCGCTGAAGAGTAGAGATGTACAGGCTAGGGAATTCTGGGGGGTTTGTACTCCACACATCTTAAAACCTGTCAAGACTGAGAAACCTTTGCTCTGGTGCAGTGGTGAAATGTAAAAAAAATTTTTGCTACCGGTTCTGTCGGTGTGGCTTGGTGGGGGAGGTCATGTGACTGGGTAGGAGTGGCCAACTTTTTTTAAAAAAAAGTTTTTTAAAGCATTTTTACTATCTATTTCCCCGAACCGATAGTAAAAAAATGCTTTAAAAAAGTAAAAAAAAAAGGTTCCGATGATTTGTGATCGTCAGAACCTTTTTTAAACTTTTTAAAACATTTTTATCACTACCGGTTTGCCCGAACCGGAGCTAACCAGTAGCATTTCAACATTCTGCTCTGGTGGGAGAAGATCTTTTTCTGTCTCAAGAAAACCAGCTGTTCCTTCTGCCTCATTAGGGGTCAATAGGACATTTTTTAAAAGATAAAAGCCCACAGATCTCTTGTGTGAAAATAGCTGAGAAGGATTAAAGAAGCTCTTTTTTTTTTTAAATGTTCTTTTCCTAACGATCAGTGCTTCCCCCCCCCCCCCCCTTCCTTCTGCATTCTGGGCAATTAATTAAAATGAAGACGTGGAGCTCCTACCAAGGCAGGGATATTCAAACAGAGTTATTATTGTTCTCTGCTGAGCTGCTGTTACTGATCTAGTCTTCAACAGCCTCAGGCATGGTTATATTAACAAAAATCCATTTGGAATGCATCTTGGGGGTAATCCTGTAAATATTAAAGACTTCTGACACACACCCTTGTCAGGCAAGTCAGGAGGAGTTTTCCTACACTTTGCATTTCCTTGAGGAATAAATAATTTTCTTTATCTGCTGGGGGGAGGGGGAATAAATGATGCAGTTGGGGGATATTTCTCATTTTATATGCAATCAACCTTGTCTTTCATCGACGCTCTAGGTCATTAAAGTCTGGGGCTCTTATTTTTGTCTCCATCAGAGCCTTTGCCCGTTGAATTGATTTCCCGGAACAAGAGACATTATGGAATAATCATGTAGTTAAATTGTCATTTTTCATCTGAGACAGCGCAAGGGTAGAACGTTCAATGCCTAGGTTTCAGATATTTTGAAATCCACGGAGAAGTGTTTGCGGGGCGTCTGTGGCAGGTTTTACACCAAGGTTTGATTGATTCTCGGAAGACCTTACAATGATGCAGCTCAGCTACAGGTACCGCGTTTCTCAGAAAATAAGACCGAGTCTTATTTTCTTTTAGACTTGAAAATAAGCACTTGGGCTTAATTTGGAGGCGGTCTTAACTTTTTTTGAGGTGCAGCAGGCCAGACTCGGACATGAGCTGGACATGGCGTAGATGCACCATCGCCTCCATTCCAAACCTTCAGCGTTCGGGATGGAGGCTTTTTGGCGAACGGGAAGAAAATGGGGAGGGGGATTTTCCTGCCTGCCATTCTTCCCTCAGTCTGTGCTGAGTTGGAGGAATGGATGACAGGCAGGAAAATCCCCCTCCCCATTTTCCTCCCGTTCGCCAAAAAGCCTCCCACGAGCCTCCCAAAAAGAGGGAAAAAGCAAAGCAGCTGGCCGCGGAGCTGCTGGCTTCGGGGAAGCAGCCCAACAAGCAGAAGCGCTGTGCCCAGAAAGAGAAGGGCAAAAGCAGTATTTGCGCTATCCCTGTATTTGCGCTACAGCCAAACAGTTTCCCCCCCTTCCCCGCGCCTGTGCTGGCCACACCCATCCCCCCCTGGGTTTATTTTCGGGGTAGGGGTAATATTAGGCCCACACCCCAAAAATTAAGGTTGGGCTTATTTTGTGACCTAGGCTTACTAAGTAATTACAATACACAATTAGTCCCAAACAAACCTATTTTATTGTAACAGCTGAGAATTATGGTCATTCCCAGCTGAGTCCCAATTAGTTGCAAAACAAATCCTTCGGAAGAAGTCCTTCGGGATAATCACCAGCCTTTATCTTCTTTGACACCCTGCCAAAGGCCTTACTTGGCAAAGCCCCACAAAGTTCAGAAACAAACAAGAGATGCCAACTGGAAACAGAGTTAGCAACTTTGCTTTCCTGCAAAAGGCCCAAGTGCCTCTGTTTCTCTTTTAAGCCTTATGGGAGGGGCCAGTCATCTCCTGGCCTTACTCCCGAGTCGTCCCTTTTGCTTTGGCTGCTCTTGCCTTCTGGCAGCTCTGTTCATGCATGCACTAGGAATAGGCTCCTGTTCCTCTGCCTCTCTGATGTCCGACTTTGGGGGCTCTGGAGTCCGCGCATCACTCCCAGATGGCCCCGGCCTCCTCTGCCTCCGATGCAGAGCCCTCGTCCAGGCCTTCTCCAGACTCCAGGACTGGCCCATGTTCCTCCCCAGCCTCCCCACTGTCCGACTCCGCTGCCAGCTCCGCAGGCTGCTGGCGGACCACAACAATTATTGAGGTGGGTCGTATTTTCGGAGAAACACGGTACTCCTCGACCTACAACAGTTCAGTTAGCGACCGTTCAGAGTTACAACATCCCTAGTTTCACATTTTTATTGCGTCATAAAATATTGTAAAATACAAACACAAAAGTAAATAGAAAAGCAGTGGGGGAGGAAAAAGGGGAAGAGAAGTGAGGAAGGATAAGAAAAAAAGAAAAGAAAAAGAAACAGTTGACTTTCGACTGTATATTTTATATTTGATAACTCAACAAAAATGTTAAATTTGGAACATCCCTGAAAGAAAGTGACTTCTGACCATTTTTCACATCACTGCAGCATCTCTATGGTCATGTGATCAAAATTCAGACAACGGGCAACTGACTCATATTCATGACCTTTGCAGGGTCATTTACAATCTTCTAACAAGCAAAATCAACGTGGAAGCCAGATTCACTTAACCGCCATGTTGCCAATTTACCAACTGCAGCTACTTACTTAACCACCGTGGCAACCAAGAAAGGTGGCAAAATGGGGCAAAGCTCATTTAACAATGGCCTCATTTAGCAACGGGAACGTGGGGCTCAATTGTGATCGTAAGTCGAGGACAACCTGCATTCTGTATCCAAGGATGTGTCCTGTCTCTATTTCGAATTGCAGTCTGCTGGAACTATTGGGATTCATAGATTTTTTTGGGGTCTGTGTGATTTTAGCTTTTAAGGCCTACAACTTCCCAAGGGATCAGTCTCTGAGATATCTTCATGCAGGGCTTGCATGAAGGGCTTGCTCCCTCCTCTTGTTTGCCTTGAGCAGGGGTCTGCAACCTTAAATACTCAAAGAGCCATTTGGACCCATTTCCCACAGAAAAGAAAACACCGGGAGCCACAAAACCTGCATGGGCATGGCCAACTTGATGTCACTCACTTCCACCAGTCACATGACCCCCTAGCTATGCCTACCCAGCTGGTCATTAGGGCAGAGAACTGGTTGTTAAAAAACACCGGGAACCATAAAATCCTTTTGACATATCTCTCTCTCCCCTCCCTCCCACTCTCCCCTCTTTCTCTCCCTCTCTCTTTGTATCTCTCTATGTCTCTCTCTCCCTCTCTCTGTATCTCTCTGTCTCTGCCCTGGCCGCTTCTCCATCCCCTTACCTTCTCAGGCCAGGCGAGGAGTGACTGGGAGGGGAGGGCGAGGGGCGGGGCCAGCTAGTGGTGGGATCACCTGACAGGGAGCCATAGCAGAGGGCCCAAAGAGCTGCATGCGGCTCTGGAGCCGCAGGTTGCTGACCCTTGGCCTTGAAGGTTTGGCTTTCAGTAATATGAAGTCTTTGGATCTAGAAGTTCTGTTTGGTTCTCAGGCTAGTCATTCATTATGGGCTTAGGGTAGACTTGCATGGTTTGGAAGTATTAGGAGACTGGAGGCTAAAACATATGAAGAAAGGTTGCAGGAACTGGGTATGTCTAGTTTAACAAAAAGAAGGACTAGGGGAGATATGATAGCAGTCTTCCAATCTCTCAGGGGCTGCCACAAAGAAGAGGGAGTCAAGCTATTCTCCAAAGCACCTGAGGGCAGGACAAGAAGCAATGGGAGAAAACTAATCGAGGAGAGAAGCAGCCTAGAACTAAGGAGAAATTTCCTGACAGTGAGAACAATTAATTAGTGGAACAATTTGCCTCCAGAAGTTGTGAATGCTCCAACAGTTGAAGTTTTTAAGAAGAGGTTGGATAACCATTTGTCTGAAGTGGTGTAGGGTTTCCTGCCTGGGCAGGGGGTTGGACTAGAAGACCTCCAAGGTCCCTTCCAACTCTGATATTCCATTCCATTCCATTCCATTCCATGTTTTCCAGTATACAGTATGTCAGTTCTGGAAGCCACCTTTTACTTTGGCTCTTCAGCCCTGCCACATATAGTGCTGTGGGAAGCCAGAAGGAGGGATTGTATGGAGTTGGGGAGATATCTAGCCATAAAAACATTCTTTTCTCTGAGAGTCAAGGACATCCTGCCCTGCACCTGGGGTGGCGTGACTGGGAGGCATCCCCAGTTGGGACGGTGCATTGATAGGACCATGTGATGGACATGTGGCTGCTGGGGCAGGGACTTGGACTTTCTTTTGGGTGGGGAAAACCTGGAAGCTTTCAGAATCGGGTTTTCCCAGATGTGCCAATATAACATTTCTCATAAAATGGAACTTTGAGGAACTTCTAGACTCGGAGTCTTCTTTAGTTGGGGGTGTTACTTGGAACCCTGACAGTCTATTCGGAAGGTGCCAACTTGTGACAGATTGAAATGTAATCCTTAAAAGAGATAAAGACTAAATTTTCATGAGCCCCAAGCGATGAGATGTTGGCTGCTTCCCTCTTGTCTTGTAGCAATGAAAGTACATCTTTTCCCTCCTCCTTCTCTGCAGTCGATCAGTGTGAGAGAGAAAACGGTTAGAAACATGAAAAATCGCTTCTATTAAAACAGCACATCTGGCTGGTTGGCTCCTATGGCATCGGCCTGGCATGGCCCTGGAGATAATGTTTCCAGATATCTTACTGAGCTTGCCAGATTCTAGGCAAAGGACTTTCTTTATGGAGTCATTACTCGGATTTATATGCACTTTGTTTCTAGAGATTCTGAATGACTACTTGTGGCTACCCTGTTCATAGCCTTTTCCTTACTACCCCTTTGCAACTCATGGTTTTCTGTTAATGCTGTAGATCTGTAGTGAATCTCGGTCATCCAGGTCCTGGTTATCCCAAAGGCGCTTTTTCAGGAGGCAACTGGACTTCCTGCTTTTTCTTTGAAGACGTTTTGCTTCTCATCCAAGAAGCTTCTTCAGCTCTGGCAGGATAATGGGGAATGGAAGGATTTATATTTCTTGCAGACAGCTGGTCATTTGCATCCTTTTAGAGGGTCGATGAAGTGCTTGGAGGTTTATCTGTGTTTTCAGGGTCACCTGAGTTGTGCTCCTGGTTCCTATAGTCTGCAATTTTTCCCCTCTGGAAATCCCTCCCTACTCCCACACCATTCAAAGGGTGTTCATCCCAAATTGTATGACTAAAAGTCTGTAGAGATTCTCAGTCTTCCAGGTCACGGTTGTCCCAAAGATGCTTTTTCAGGAGGCAACTGGATTTTCCGGTTTGTTCTTTGGAGACATTTTGCTTCTAATCTAAGAAGCTTCTTCAGCTTTTTGACTGGATGGTGGGGAATGGAAGGATTTATATATTTATAGGTGGCACCTACCCTCTGGAACGATCTACCCCCAGAGATACGAGTGATTCCAGACCTCCGGACTTTTCGTCGGGCTCTTAAAACCTATTTCTTTCAATTAGCCGGGCTGGCCTGATTTTACGCTGGTTTTAAAATTGATACTAACTTTAATTGAATGTTTTTAAAATCATGGGCCAAATTTTATTTAATCACCTTAAAATTATTTTAACTTTTGTACACAAATGTTTTATTCTGGCTGTTCACCGCCCTGAGTCCGAAAGGAGAAGGGCGGTATAAAAATCCAATTAATAATAATAATAATGATGATGATGATGATGATAATGATAATAATATTCCTTGCAGACAGCTGGTCATTTGCATCAGGGGTGAAATCCAGCAGGTTCTGACAGGTTCTGGAGAACCGGTAGTGGAAATTTTGAGTAGTTCGGAGAACCGGCAAATGCCACCTCTGGCTGGCCCCAGAATGGGGAGGGAATGGGGATTTTGCAGTATCCTTCCCCCAGGAGTGGGGAGGGAATGGAGATTTTGCAGTATCCTTCCCCTACACCAAGCCACACCATGCCCACCAAACCACGCCCACAGAACCGGTAGTAAAAAAATTTGAATGTCACCACTGATTTGCATCCTTTTAGAGGGATGTTGAGGCCACTTGGAGGTTTATCTGTATCCTCAGGGTCACCTGAGTTGTGCTCCTTGTTCCTGTAGTCTGCAGTTTTTTTCTCTCTGGAAATCCCTTCCTACTTCCACGCCATTCCGAGGGGTTTCATTCTAAATTGCATAGCTCAACGTCTATAGAGATTCTCAGTCATCCAGATCACGATTGTCCCAAACTTGCTTTTTCAGGAGGCAAATGGACTTTCTTGGGGGGGTTTTTTTCCTTTTTCTTTTGAATTTCTTTTCTTTTATTAATGCTCTATATACCTGGTTAATGAAGCTGCTTTGAAAGTTTGCACTCTCCTGCACGGCAGATTTGCCTTCAGAATAGCAGCTGGGATGGGTGATGTTGAAGTGCAAGCCCTAAGCAGCCTCATCCGAACTTTGCAACATGTCAAGGGACATAAACTCATCTGACGGAAGCTGTGTGTAGACAGCCCTTCATATCATAGAACATAGAATCATAGAGATGGAAGGGACCTTAGAGGCCTTCTAGTCCAACCCCCTGCTCGAGGTGGGAGACCTTATATCATTTCGCTCAAATGGTGGTCTAGTCTGTTCTTGAAAACTCCCCACTGATGGAGCACTCACAACTCTGGGAGGCAAGCTGATTAACTGAAGATGTTGGATAACCATTTGTCTGAAGTGGTGTAGGGTTTTCTGCCTAAGCAGGGGGTTGGACTAGAAGACCTCCAAGGTCCCTTCCAACTCGGTTATTCTTAACCTGTAAATTCTAAAGGATGAGAGTTAACACTTGTGGGTGAGGGGGAGTCTTTATTTTGTATTCCTAGGTTATAAGGGGAAAAATAAGTATCAGTTTGATATAGATCTTACACTTCACTGGAAAGTAATTGAGATGTTTACAGTTTGCCATTCTTCCTACAGTACCAGTGCGGCATGAAATTTTAGCTATGCTTTGTGGCATTGAGAATGAAATCCACTCAAGCTTGATCTGCTTTCGAAATACAAGAGTCCTGAATTAGTGAAGGAACTACAAGATATTATTCTGTGCGATGCTCTTTGTCATACGGGTCATTTTTCCCCCCTAGGGAATAATTCAAGGCATTAAATATATTTTCTTTCAAGGCAGAATGCAATGACACGTGTTGTTAGTAGAAGAGAGGCAGGGGTGAAATCCAGCAGGTTCTGGAGAACCGGCAAATACCACCTCTAGCTGGCCCCAGAGTGGGGTGGGAATGGAGGTTTTGCAATCTCCTTCCCCCAGGAGAGGGGAGGGAATGGGGATTTTGCAGTATCTTTCCCCCTAGGAATGGGGATTTTGCAGTATCCTTCCCCTCAAGTGGGGAGAGAATGGGGATTTTGCAATCTCTTTCCCCCAGGAGTGGGGAAGGAATGGGGATTTTGCAATCTCCTTCCCCCAGGAATGGGGATTTTGCAGTATCCTTCCTCCATGAGTGGGGAGGAATGGGAATTTTGCAGTATCCTTCCCCCAGGCGTGAGGAGGGAATGGAGATTTTGCAGTATCCTTCCCCCAGGAGTGGGGTGGGAATGGGGATTTTGCAGTATCCTTCCCCCAGGAGTGGGGAGGGAATGGAGATTTTGCAATCTCCTTCCCCCAGGAATGGGGATTTTGCAGTATCCTTCCTCCATGAGTGGGGAGGAATGGGGATTTTGCAGTATCCTTCCCCCAGGAGTGGGGAGGGAATGGGGATTTTGCAGTCTCCTTCCCCCAGGAGTGGGGAGGGAATGGAGATTTTGCATTATCCTTCCCCTGGTGTGGGGAGGGAATGGGGATTTTGCAGTAGCCTTCCCCTGCCACGCCCACCAAGCCACGCCCACAGAACCGGTAGTAAAAAAAATTGGATTTCACCACTGAAGAGAGGCGATCTGAGTGATTTGGGGGTTGTGTGGGGATGCAGGGAGTCACTTGCTTCAGGTACCTTTCTGATTTTGATTGCATAAACTACTATATGGAAAGATTATGACCTTTCAGAGTTTTAAAATGCCCATTAAATTAGCCATTTAGGACATCAACCCCAAAACTGCTGCTCCACAGAAGCATAAGACCTTCAAAGAGGTGAATGAAATGTCAGATTCGGTTCTTAGGGCGTACGGACAAGCCTTGAAATCCCATCAGTCTTCCCTCCGAAGTGTCATTTTCCACTCTAACGATCAATTTTATTTTTCTCCTCCAAATTGCTCCCACGTTCCCCATATAGTTTACTTCAAACCTGGCGGGCTCCAGATGTGTTGGGAGTAGAATTCCCCGTGGCCAGGCTGGGTATCGGTTCTGCTTCTTTGGCTATTAGCTTTCTTTCCTGAATGCGTAAAGACCCAATGCCATCTCTGTGGAATATTTTGAATTTATGTTAATTGCTTTAAAATGACTTTCTGCTTTAGCTCATCAGCGTTAACGCTACGGTGATGCTCCCCTGATTTCTAATGAGTGAACGTTGCAGAATAACGCAAACAGAAAGGAGCACCCAGCCTCCTTGACAAAATACTACTTTTCTAAGTTCTACATTTAGGCAAGAAAAACAAAATGCACAGGTACGGTATAGGTGGTACCTCGCTCAATAGTAGCAACTGTGAGAAGGATCTTGGAGTCCTAGTGGACAACCATTTCAATATGAGCCAGCCGTGTGCAGCAACTGCCAAAAAAGCCAACACAGTTCTAGGCTGCATAAACAGAGGGATAGAATCAAGATCACATGAAGTGTTAATACCACTTTATAATGCCTTGGTAAGGCCACGCTTGGAATCCTGCATTCAGTTTTGGTCGCCTCGATGTAAAAAAGATGTGGAGACTCTAGAAAGAGTGCAGAGAGGAGCAACAAAGAGGATTAGGGGACTGGAGGCTAAAACATACAAAGAACGGTTGCAGGAACTGGGTATGTCTCGTTTAATGAAAAGAAGGACCAGAGGAGACATGATAGCAGTCTTCCAATATCTCAGGGGCTGCCACAAAGAAGAGGGAGTCAGGCTATTCTCCAAAGCACCTGAGGGCAGGACAAGAAGCAATGGGTGGAAACTCATCAAGGAGAGAAGCAACTTAGAACTAAGGAAGAAATTTCCTGACAGTGAGAACAATAAATCAGTGGAACAACTTTCCTCCAGAAGTTGTAAATGCTCCAACACTGGAAGTTTTTAAGAAGAGGTTGGATAACCATTTGTCTGAAGTGGTGTAGAGTTTCCTACCTAAGCAGGGGGTTCGAGTAGAAGACTTCCAAAGTCCCTTCCAACTCTGTTATTCTATTCTATTCTATTTATTAATAGTAATAATCTATTCATATTTGAGCATGGCTAATCCTCAATTTATAACCATCCGTTTAATGAATATTTTGCTTAACTCTTGAACTTCAGAAATGAATGCTACTGCCAGGGTAGAGCTGCAGTGTAATATTAGGGCTGCTATTCCCAACCACGATTCTGTCAGGATTTTTACTATAATTCCAATGACACTTCCTTAATTTGCTTGCAATGGGTATTTCCTGCAGGTAGAAATGTTTTTCTTGCATCTGTGATACGCTAAGAAAGTAGAGAAGATTTTGCCTGTTCAAAGAGTGCTCTCTGCCCACTTGTGATTTGGCCAGTCAAATTAAGATTCAGGAGCTGTAATCCTCCATTTATTATTCCGAAATTCTCGCTGCCTGTTGCTTTGAGCTAACTTGTCTGCTGATGTTGCTCTTGCAGCGACTTTCGAAGAGAAAAATCCCTCCAGATGTAAACAGAGTTCACGACAAAAGTAAAATGAAATAATGCCTCTTACACAGTGGTGATATCCGATTTTTTTTACTAGCGGTTCTGTGGGCGTGGCTTGGTGGGTGTGGTGTGGCTTGGTGGGCGTGGCAGGGGAAGGATTCCCACCCCACTCCTGGAGGAAAGATATTGCAAAATCTCCATTCCCACCCCCCTCCTGGGGGAAGGATATTGCAAAATCCCCATTCCCTCCCCACTCCAGGGGAAGGATACTGTAAAATCCCCATTCCCTCCCCACTCCTGGGCGAAGGATACTGCAAAACCTCCATTCCCTCCCCACTCTGGGGCCAGCCAGAGGTGGTATTTGCCGGTTTTCCGAACTACTTAAAATTTCCGCTACCGGTTCTCCAGAACCTGCTGGATTTCACCCCTGCTCTTATAGCCAATACTAGCAACACAAAATTAACCAGTCGCTACACTTGAGGCAACGAGAGGCAGGATTTGATTGTGCGTTCTGCACTTCATTGATGTATATTTATTCATCCGTCCACTTAGTGATTTTTCTATGGCCATCAATTCATCGTGACTCTTAGCATCCAATCACCAAAATAATAGATATCAAAATAAACAAAGAAAATTGGCAGCCAAGGATGCTAATTCTGGACCTCGCTCCAGAATCTAGTCCACTGCTTGTGAGGGAACGGCCAGGTTTTTGAGCCTTCAAAAAAAAAGCCAATAGGATTGGAGCCATCCAAACCACATCAGGATGGGGACCAAGCTGTTCCACAACCACAAAAACACAAACATTTGAAAAAAGTCTTGAGGTAAACATGTTTTACTTCACATCTAACATATGGTCAACCATGTGCCAGAACGTCTACCACGCAGAGAAGATGGCTTCTGGCAGTCCTTCCCGTATCCTCTTCTAGCTGGATCGCCTCCATTTATCATTTTAATAGAGGTGACACGATCACCTATGCCGAAAGGAAATATTTGGGATACATTTAGGATTAAAATTGGCAACTTCCTCCCTTAAGCAAAATCTGTTTGAAGGTATGTAAGCCAGGGACACGGTGGTTCAGTGACTAAGACGCTGAGCTTGTCGATCGAAAAGGTCGGCAGTTCAGCGGTTCGAATCCCTAGTGCCACGTAATGGGGTGAGCTCCCGTCACTTGTCCCAGCTTCTGCCAACCTAGCAGTTTGAAAGCATGTAAAAAATGCAAGTAGAAAAATAGGCACCACCTTTGGTGGGAAGGTAACAGCCTTCCATGTGCCTTTGGCATTGAGTCGTGCCGGCCACATGACCACGGAGACGTCTTCGGATAGTGCTGGCTCTTTGGCTTTGAAACAGAGATGAGCATCGCCCCCTAGAGTCGGGAATGACTAGCACATATGTGTGAGGGGAACCTTTACCTTTTATGGTAAGCCAGGATGGAAGGGGTAGCAGTTGGGCCAGAATCTGAGATTCAGAAAAACTGTCCTTTTCCCCCTGTTTATTTCTGTCCCTCAAACAGCAAGTTGGTGGGAAGGAGGCATTTAGCTTTTATCAGAAGTCTGATTTCAAAGGAGGTTGGAAGTTAAGCCAAGGCTCTGGATTGTCCACTTCTGATTCTCCAAAGCACCAGAGAGCAGGACAAGAAGCAATGGGGTCATGGAAGGAGACTCAACCTAGAACTAAGCAGAAATTTCCTGACAGAACATTTAATCAGTGGAAGGACTTCCCTCTGGAAATTGTGGGTGTTCCGTCACTGGAAGTTTTTCAAGAAGAGATTGGACCAAAGCCATGTGTCTGGAATAGCATACGGTCTCCTGCAGTGGTGAAATTCAAAAATTTTCCCTACCGGTTCTGTGGGCGTGGCTTGGTGGCCATGTGACCAGGTGAGTGTGGCTACACAACTGACTCACACACAATACAGAAGCAGCTGGACTTCACACAAAATGGCCCCTGCAGCAAGCAGGAATCTCACAGACAATCAGGCACAGCTGATTTTCTCACAGCTTTTTTTTACTAAAGTATTGGCGAAAAGATAATAAAAAAAATGCTTTTTAAAAGTTAAAAAGTTTTTTAAAAGTTCCAATGATCGCGCAGGACAGCTGATCATTGTACTTTTTAAAGCATTTTTTTATTACCGGTTTGGGCGAACGGTAGCAATTATTACTACCGGTTCAGTTGAACCAAACTGGTAGCATTTCACCCCTGGTCACCTGCTTGAGCAGGGGGTTGGACTAGAAGACCTCCAAGGTCCCTTCCTCCCGTGGAACACTGTAGGTTCTGTGTTCTAAACCAGGCTAGCTCTTTGAATTTTCCCCAGAGTGTTCAAATGGTACAAGAGGATGATGGATCTGGCATGTGAAATTACCCTTTCAACTCTTTCCTGGTTCCAGCTGAAAAATAGTTTTAAAACGACACGGCAAATAAAGTGCTATACAGACAATAAAAGTCCATCGTTATCACCGATGACTACACTATCAGTCACAGAGCAGTGTCCCTTTGCTGAAATTGGGTGATTTGTGATTCCCTGTGTGATTTGTGCTGCTTTTCGCATAGCTCAAAGGCACTTTGGCCAAAGTTACTGTTGGAAGACATGTCCATCTGGGTTCAGTTCCAAGTGGGGAGAAAGACACTGGAAACATGGGGGCTGATTAGAAAGATGGTTTTTAACGGTGGACAGGATCTCATGGTTTGAGGCCCTGGGCAAAAAGCACATGGTTGAGAGAGAGAGAGAGATTACCCTCTGTTCGGCTTTGAATTTGAGCTTGTATTCTGACTGGTTGTCAGACTCCCATGGGCACAGAAGGCACAGAAGAGGCTGTACTTCCTGAGAATGCTCAGGAAGATAAATCTATCTCAGCATCTACTTCTGTCCTACTATTGCAGCACCATTGAGGGTGTCCTGACATATGGCATTCTTGCATGGTATGGGAGCAGCTCTGTAGCGGACAGGAAAACTCTACAGAGAATCATTAAAACTGCCCAGAATATAATCGGACTTCAGCTACCAGTCCTGGATGACATCTTCGAATCTCGCTGTTTGAGGAAGTTGCATAACATTCTCAGAGACTCTTCCCATCCTGCTTACAATCTTTTTGAACTGTTGCCTTCTGGCAGAAGATACAGAACAATTCAAACTCGGACCACACGTTTTCTGAATAGTTTTTATCCCAGAGCTATAATTGCACTCAACAATGAACTAAAGGGCCACCATCCGTGAGCTGTTGGACAGCATTACTTGGTCTGTTGTGTGGGTGGATGGGTGGCTGAGGGGTGAGGAATTTGTGGTGGGTGGGAGTGTGTTTGGGGATTGTTATGTGTGTTGGACCTGGTCTTTGGGTATTAAATGAATTTGGTTGTATGGGTATACTGTGTATACATGTACAATGACAATAAAGTTATTATTTTATATTATTATTATTTTATGGGGCCATGCAGGGGTAACTCTATAGGTTGTGTCTTGAGTCCCAAGCTTGGTGAAGCCTTGCTGGGTGATGATGTAATGAAGGGGCTTTGGGCAATTCCTATTATGGCTCTGCTTGAAGGAGGTAGATCTTTGTTATGTAGAATAGGCTGGCCCAGAACTTAATGGCCCATTGACAAAGGTGTGTGTATGGGGTGAGTTTCTGCCTCCCTTTTAGGGGAAATATTCTGCCCTTTTAATATTTCCTAAAATATCTCATTTTCCTAGGAGAGGGGTGGGTGCTAACTTTTTTTTTTTAATTTGATTTATATGCCGCCCTTCTCCGGAGACTCAGGGCGGCTTACAATGCGCTAAGCAATAGCCTTCATACTTTTGTATATTTATACAAAGTCAGCTTATTGCCCCCACAAACTGGGTCCTCAATTTACCTACCTTAGAAAGGATGGAAGGCTGAGTCAACCTTGAGTCTTGGTGAGATTCGAACCTGCAATAATTGCAGGCAGCTGATGTTAATAACAGGGCTTTAGACCACTGTATTATCCAAGGCTCTTGGAAGTAACTTCCTACGTTACTTTTCATAATTTTATCGAGAGCAAAGGCTGCTCTTGGCAAACATGCATGCAAGCTCTCCTTTGGTCTTCACCTGCTGAGCACTAAACAGATTTTTCCCCTGCATTCAACAAACGTATGATCTTTTGTGTTCCTGTCAACCCATCTAACAACCTTGGGGGTCTCTTTGCGACTGTTAAACATATTATAGCAGAAAACATTCCTTCAGGATGTTTCCCTGTCTCTCTTCATATGCTAAATTTCTCCCCTTAGTAAATCCCTGCCAGGAATTGAATGAAATGCCAAAGCTTTCAGCTGCTGTGCCATAGAAACAGCATTGAGCCTTCAGAATGAGTAACGGACCACGGCCATTTCTTTGACAAATAGCTCAGTTTTACGTTCAAATAAAAAAAAAAAATCGGGGATGGAAGACAGTTTCATTGCGAGGGCTGAGTGCCTTCAAGGTTTCAGAATTAAAACCTGATAACGTCTAATTACAGATTGACATAGTTAGAAGGGACCTTGTCGGTCATCTAATCCAACCCCCGCCCAAGCAGGAAACCCTACACCCGTGATGGCGAACCTATGGCACGCGTGCCAGAGGTGGCACACAGTGCCCTCTATGATGGCATGTGAGCCGTCGCCCCAGTTCAGCTCTGCTATGCATGCGCGCGCTCCTCCCTCCAGACAGCTGGTTTTTGGGTCTCTGCCATGCATGTGCGGGGGCTGGGGCTGGGCACATGCATGGGGCCGCGCATGCATTGCATTTTGGGGGTTTGGGTGCTTTAGGTGCTTTGGGCACTTGGTCCGGAAAAGGTTAGCCATCACTGCCTTACATCATTTCTGACAGATGGCAGTCCAGTCACTTCTTGAAAGCCTCCAGGGATGAAGCTCCCACAACTTCCGAAGGCAACTTCTGTTCCATGGGCTGATTGTTCTCACTGTCAGAAAATGTCTCCTTATTTCCAGGTTGAATCTCTCCTTGTTCAGTTTCCATCCATTATTCCTTGTCTGGCCTTTAGTGCTTTGGAGAATAGCTTGTCCCTTTCTTCTCTCTGTCAGTCCCTCAAATATTGGAAGACTGCTATCCTGTCTCCCCTGGTCCTTCTCTTCGTTAGACTAGCCGGGCCCAGTTCCTGCAGCCGTTCTTCATATGTTAATTATTATTATTTTTTATTTGATTTATATGCCGCCCTTCTCCAGAGACTCAGGGCGGCTTACAATGCGTTAAGCAATAGCCTTCATACTTTTGTATATATTTATACAAAGTGAGCTTATTGCCCCCACAATCTGGGTCCTCATTTTACCTACCTTTGAAAGGTTGGAAGGCTGAGTCAACCTTGAGCCTGGTGAGATTTGAACTTGCGGTAATTGCAGGCAGCTGATGTTAATAACAGTGCTTTAGTCTGCTGCGCCACCAGGGCTCTGGTCTTTGCTTATTAAAACTGTACAAACGCAGAGGCTGTCTCTTTCTCATCAGCAAAAGGTCACCTGCTTTCCACCTCATGCTGTGTTATACAGGTAGTCCTCGACTTATGACCACAAGTGAACCCAACATTTCTGTTGCTAAGCAAGACAGTTGTTAAGTGAATTTTGCCCCGTTTTATGACCTTTCTTATCCCAGTCATTAAGCGAATCACTTCAGTTCGCAAGTTAGTCACACCGTTGCGAAGTGAATTTGGCTCCCCCCCCCCTTAACTTGGCTTGTCAGTAGGTCGCAAACGGGAATCACGTGACTCCAGGAGGCTTCAACCGTCATAAATATGAAACCAGTTGCCAAGTTACGTGACCACGGGGACGCTGCAACGGTCATAAGTGTGAAAAACAGTCGTACGTCACTTTCTTCACTGCCGTTGTAACTTTTAATGCTCACAAATGAACTGTTATAAGTCAAAGACTACCCGTAAAGCTTCCTATAATGATGGAATGGCAGCTATTATCGCTTTGTTCAGTAAACCACGGTTAGTAAAACTGTGACTTAATTAAGATGCATTCCCAACCGGTGACTTCTAAAACGATTCTTGCTCTGACACATGAGCCTCCTCTGAAAGCCAGGGGAGTGTATATGTTACGCTTGGCCCATCTTATTTTAATAAAGCATCATTTAAATCGATGTTGACGGTCTGGATTTTTTTTTTAACTGTTAACAAAGAGATTACACCAAAGTGGGTTGCCAACTTTGAAGATGTACGATAGCAATTAAAGCGAGTTCTCGGCGCTTCGCCGTACGTTTCCTCCTTCGGAAGGCTTCCTTCATTTGGGGATCGATTCTCCTCCTAAATCCGGAGTTGCTGCCAAGAAAGAACAAAAAAACATATTTAATGTCCGTAACGGTGTCTTTCTGGGTTTTGTCCTTGTTTGCTCTTTTGTTTCATTTTGTTTCTTTTTCTTGTTTTTCCCTCTCAGGAACTGAGAACAGAAGCAATCGGAAGACCTCTGGAGATCAACGAAACCGAGAAAGTGATGCGCATTGCCATCAAAGATATTTTGGTAAGGATGAGGGGGTTTTCAACGCAACGGCTTTGTTAGTAAGTTGCCTATTTTTTGGTGTATAGATCTGTGATGGCGAACCTATGGCACGTGTGCCAGAGGCGACATGCAGAGCCCTTTCTGTGGGCACGCGTGCCGTCACCAGCTGCTCTCCTGGTTTCCGGTGGGTACATGCACAGCGTCCAGCTGTTCTTCACGGGCACTGGAGCATCTGAAAACGGCCTGGAAAACAACTGGAAAATGGCCTGAAAAACGTCCAAAAACGCCCTGAAAAACGCCCAAAAAACAGTCATGCACTCGCCAGCCAGCTGGACTTCGGGTCTTTCTGGAATTCTGGCGCACGCATGCACACACATGCATGCGCATTCTGGTTTGGCCACTCGGTGCTGAAAAGATTTGCCATCATTGGTATAGATCAGAGATGGCGAACCTTTCCGGCACCGAGTGCCCAAACAGGAACATGCATGCATGTGTGCTTGTGAATGTGCCAGAGTGCCGGAGACCTGAAGACTAGCTAACTGGCACGCACATGCCTGATTTTTGGCCATTTTGGGGCTGTTTTCAGACCAAAAACAGGCCTGAAAAATGGCCTGAAAAACGGCCTGGAAAATACCCCCAAAATGGCCTCTTTTTTTGTGGCTGTTTTCAGGCTGTTTTCTGGCACTCCGGCATCTGCACACCAGAAACCAGAAAAGCAGCTGGCGAAAGCATGCGTGCCCACAGAGAGGGCTCTTCGTGCCACCTCTGGCACGCGTGCCATAGGTTCGCCATCACGGGTATAGATAATCCTTCGATTTACAACAGTTCATTTAGTTGTTTGTTGTTTAATGAGCCCATGATCCCTTGGAGGGTACAGTCAGGGCAACTGAATGGAGCTGAGTGTATACTGGCCGGATGCCCTTCCTGTTGCCAATGCGGAGTTTTATTCAGCAGATATATTCTCATTGTGCCCAGAGAGTGTTCTGCCCCAGCTACGGACCCCAAAGAATGCAGCACACACAAACTCTATACAAAGCTTATTTTACTCAAATAACTTAGTCTTTATCAACCAAAGGCTGTTAATACTGTCTTAACAGCCTACCAGAATTCTTAAGATAAGGTAATCACAGTCTTTCTAGAGTTGGCAGAAAGCCCAGAAGCAATTTTGCAGACACGAAAGAGAGTGAACTAAAGTTGTTCTCTACAGCTTATTGCAAGCAGCGTTCCTTCTTAAATAGGCTTAGAGAGTGGCTAATTAGCCCCGAGCCTTACTCTTGAGAAGACTTCCTCCTGAGGAGCCACTCGTGCCTTTTGGCCGCTCTGCGTGGCTGTGCATCGAGAAGAGGCTCCTCCTCTTTGTCCTCTTCACTTAAGGGAGCTTCTGTAGGTTCTGAAGGTCCTGGCTGAATCCCTGCTCTGGCACCACATCTTCTCCAGCCTCCTCACTGTCCGACTCAAGCACCAGCTGCACAGGCTGCTGGAGCAACACCACACCAGCCTCCTCGCTGTCGGAATCAGCTACTAGCTGCACAGGCCGCTGACGGACCACAACATAGAGAGAAATATCAGCCTCTACCTAGGATTGAACTCACAGCCTCCTGATTGTGAGGCGAGAGCTCCACTTCTAGGCCACCACACCACTCATACAACAGTTCATTTAGTGACTGTCTGAAGTGACTGTTCGAAGTGACTTTATGACCATTTTTCACACTTACGACAGTTGCAGCATCCCCCACGGTCACGCGATCAAAATTCAGACATTTGGTGACTGACTCATACTTACGACGGTTGCAGTGTTCCAGAGATCATGTGATCCCCTTTTGCAACCTGTTGACAAGCAAAGTAGACAGGGAAGCCAGATTCCACTTAACATGGTTACTAACTTAACATATGCAGTGATTCGCTTAACAACTGTGGCAAGAATAGTTGTAAAACGGAGGAGAAATTACCTAACAAATATCTCACTTAGCAACAGAACTGTTGGGTTCAATTGTGGTTATAAGTTGAGGACTTATATAATATAAATTACATGTGTTGAGAAAAAAGTTCATAATGAAAACCATTTGATATTGCAATTTAAAAAAAAATCTCACGTATGGTTTTGGGGGGAATACAGTTTCCTCAAAAGTTTTAATCAACTAGTTATCTACCTACAACCTCTTGGGATGTGAAATCCTGCAACCTTCACTGTAATAAAATGGCCCTAGATTGTGCAGAAATGGACAGACTTACCCTGAAGATTAAGCAGAAAGAAGACACAGAATATTATCAAACATGTAGTATAATAGTAGCAACTGTGAGAGGGATCTTGGAGTCCTAGTGGACAACCATTTCAATATGAGCCAGCCGTGTGCAGCAACTGCCAAAAAAGCCAACACAGTTCTAGGCTGAACAAACAGAGGGATAGAATCAAGATCACGTGAAGTGTAAATACCACTTTATAAGGCCTTGGTAAGGCCACGCTTGGAATCCTGCATCCAGTTTTGGTCGCCACGATGTAAAAAAGATGTGGAGACTCTAGAAAGAATGCAGAGAGGAGCAACAAAGAGGATTAGGGGACTGGAGGCTAAAACATATGAAGAAAATGGTTGCAGGAACTGGGTATGTCTAGTTTGATAAAAAGAAGACTAGGGGAGACATAATAGCAGTCTTCCAATATCTGAGGGGCTGCCACAAAGAAGAGGGAGTCAAGCTATTCTCCAAAGCACCTGAGGGCAGAGCAAGAAGCAATGGGTAGAAACTAATCAAGGAGAGAAGCAACTTAGAACTAAGGAGAAATTTCCTGACAAGTTAGAACAATAAATCAGTGGAACAACTTGCCTCCAGAAGTTGCGAATGCTCCAACTCTGGAAGTTTTTAAGAAGATGTTGGATAACCATTTGTCTGAAGTGGTGTAGGGTTTCCTGCCTAGGCAGGGGGTTGGACTAGAAGACCTCCAAGGTCCCTTCCAACTCTGTTATTCTATATTTCCATGGAATATATATTTCAGGTGTGGCCGTAAATCGAGGACTACCTATATTTGGACTTTTTCCCCATATCTTCCTTCTCGAATTTACCTCAAGGAGCTTTTTCATCTTTGTCCTTCTTACTCTCACCCGCCTCACGTCCACCTATAGTAGAGTCACAGGTGTCACTCTGTGTGGCCTGCAATAGAATTGGCAGCTCACCTCAGCTACGTGTGATTCCTTCACACACACACACACACTCCTTTTTTTTTTTTTTTTTGCAGGAGCAAGTCCAGAAAACCAACGACATGCTCAACAATGTGGCCGCCGATGAAGCCAGTTTGGAGGCCAAGATCGAAAAGAGGAAATCCGAGCTGGAGAGAAACCACAAGCGGCTGCAAACCCTGCAGAGCGTTCGGTAGGTGAGGAGCTGAGGAACCCTCGGTCCCTCCCAAGAGTTAATTGAAGGTTCATTGTCCTGCAGTGAGGTGGTAACAGTTTGACCTCTCAGGGCTGCTGTAATGCACGGCTTCCCCGATTCCTTCTAATGTGCTCTCTGCAACGATGGGATGTTTTTTAATCATCCTTTTGCCTGGTCATGATAGATAGATAGATAGATAGATAGATAGATAGATAGATGATGGATGGATAGAAGGAAGGATGGATAGAAGAAAGGAAGGAGGGAGGGAGGGAGGGATAGATGATAGATAGATAAATGGATGGATGGAGATAGATGATAGATGGATGGATGGATGGAGATGATAGATAGATAGATAGATGATAGATAGATAGATAGATAGATAGATAGATAGATAGGCAGGCAGGCAGGCAGGCAGGCAGACAGACAGACAGACAGACAGACAGACAGACAGATGATAGATAGACAGGGAGACAGACAGGGAGATGGGGAGACATAGGATAGATATAGATAGATATGTTTGTGTATGTGTGTGTATAGCATATGTATAAGTGTGTGCATGTATGTGAATGGGTGTATATATATATATTTTCTTTTGAGAGCGGGCATCAGTATGAATCTGCTAGGATGCTCACAATAAAATATAACAATAAAGGTTATCTCATCTCACCTTATCTCATCTTATCTCTTGTCTTAAACCCACCACAAATGATTTATTTTTTTAAAAAAAAACCATGGGATCTTTTCAGCAGGCAATTTCTTTTCAGCAACTGGCGGTAACCCACAAACTCATTGAGGCTTCAACTACAGACTTCATAACTCCCAGGAACTCCAGCCATGTTTCCTGCCTTTGGGACAGATCAGCCTGATGTTGGGCAGTGAAGAATTGATGGCTGCTTGTCACCCAGGCTATATATTTTGAGGGGTCCTTGTTGTTCTCAGAGTTGCTTGTTTTCTTGCAGACGTTTCATTGCCCAAACTAGGTAACATCATCAGGTCAGAGGTCCCTAACCCCCAGGCCGTGGCCTGGTTCCGGGCCGTGGCCTGTTTGGAATCAGGCCACACATGCAGTGGGTGAGCACATGTATGTGTTGAGGCCTGCCAGCGGAGCTGGTGGCAGACTTTGACAGTGAGGAGGTTGGGGAGGAACCTGGGCCAGTCCTGGAGTCTGGGGAAGGCTCTGATGAGGGCTCTGCGTCGGAGGCAGAGAGGGGGCCAGGGCCGTCTGACAGTTGTCAGCTGCCTTCGGAGTCGGACATCAGTGGGGCAAAAGAACAGCTGGAGCCTGTTCCCAGTGTGCGCATGCGCAGAGCTGCCAGGAGAAGGGAACAGCTGAAGAACAAGGGTCGACTTGGGAGTAAGGCCACAGGTGGACGGTGAAGGGCCCCTCCCAGAGGGAATAAAAGAGGGGCGAAAGGGGAGGGGAGTTTGCAGGAGACAAATAGTTTGCTTAATTGGTTCATGACTCTCTGAGACTCCTTGCCAAGTTTTGAAGATATCGGCCTGGCAGCTCTCCAAGCCAGATAAGGTCTGTGACTAAATTCTCCCTTGAAAGACTTTGCTGGATGTGAATGAGAGGAATTCACGGTCACTTAATAAAAAGGGATTTTTGTCGGGACAAGGAGTCTGCTTCCTGCTCTTGGGAAGCCTAGGTCAGAACAGTGTTCAGCTCTGTTTGCGCACATGCCTGCCACTCACACTGAACCCTCCCCTCCCCACTCCACTGGTTTCGCCAAACCAGAAATGTTGGGGACCGCAGCTCTAGGTAACATCCCAGCACCGATGATGTTACCTAGTTTAGGGTAATGAAACATCTCCCAGCTAGTTATAACCAATAAATCATGATTATTTATTTATTTGTTTATTTATTTGTTTTAATTTATATACCGCCCTTCTCCTGCTGGACTCAGAGCGGTGCACAGCCGGAAATAAAAAACATTCAATACAAAATTTAAAAATTTAAAAGAATTATAAAACTTTGGCCGTAAATTTAAAAAACCTCATAACTAAAACCCAATTGGACAATTTAAAATCTAAAATCTCAAAAGGGGGGGAGGGGGGGTTACGCCAGCCCTGCTTGTTGGAAAAGGACAGTTTTTAGGGCATGGCGAAAAGCCCGGAGATCTAATATCCTGCGTGTCTCCGGGGGCAGGTCGTTCCAGAGGGCAGGTGCTGCCACAGAGAAGGCCCTCCCCCTGGGGGTCGCCAGCCGACACTGCCTGGCCGACGGCACCCTGAGGAGTCCCTCTCTGTGGGAGCGTACTGGCCGGTGGGAGGCTATTGGCGGCAGAAGGCGGTCCCGCAAATACCCAGCTCCGATGCCATGGAGCGCTTTAAAGGTGGTCACCAACACCTTGAAGCGCACCCGGAAGTCCACCGGGAGCCAATGCAGCTCACGCAGGAGAGGTGTCACATGGGAGCGCCCCCTCGCTCCCATAATCCCCCGCGCGGCCGCATTCTGCACCAGCTGGAGCCTCCGGATGCACCTCAAGGGGAGCCCCATGTAGAGAGCATTGCAGTAGTCCAGGCGGGAAGTGACGAGTGCCTGAGTGACTGTGCGTAAGGAGTCCCGATCCAGAAAGGGACGCAACTGGCGAATCAGGCGAACCTGATGAAAAAAACCCCTGGCCACGGCCGTCGTATGCTCTTCTAAAGACAGCCGTGCATCCAGGAGGACACCCAAGTTGTGGGCCCTCTCCGTTAAATAAACCATGGCTTACTGCAATGTATGAACCCAGCATTGTTTTGTCCTTACCAGCCCAGCCTTTATGGATGAATATGAGAAAATCGAGGAGGAGTTGCAGAAGCAATACAGCTGTTTCGTGGAGAAGTTTCGTAACTTGACGTACCTGGAACAGCAGCTGGATGACCAACACCGCATGGAGCAGGAGAGATTTGAGGTGAGCGTTTCTAAATGCGGCTGTACTCGAACTGCTTTAGTCAGAATTTCTACCGTGCGTCTCCCTAAACACCATTCTGTTATCTGCTGTTTTGATCCTCGTAATTGGATATGCTCAGTGCTGGACCTTGATTCTGTATTCTGTAATCCTCAGGGTACTGATTTTCATCTTTTCAGAAAACTGCCCTCTTTTCGAAGCATAGCCAAAGATCCATAAAAATAAAATCATACGATACCTTTAAAAATCCCACCTGGGTGATGAGAGACGCTGTGAATAAATGGAATTATAGTAGAGTCATTTGTAATCGTGAGCCCTGTTTTTCCCAGCAGTTATATTAAAGTACATTGACCCATGCACTGGACTCTAGTTGTGTAATTTATCTTTTTTTATTTTTTAAAAATGGCCTACAGACATTTTAAGGAATTATAGAAATGCTTTGGGAATGGGTAGCTAATTATTTTACCTGTCCAAACCAGTAGCTTACTTTCTGCAGTGAGATACAGTAACAGTAACAGAGTTGGAAGAGACCTTGGAGGTCATCTAGTCCAACCCCCTGCTCACGCAGGAGACCTATACTAGGGATTCGAACCGCCGAACTGCCAACCTTTCTGATCGACGTTCAGTGTCTTAGCCACTGAGCCACCCAGTCAGGCTAATACATCTTTGGCACATTAAACTTTGCCTAGTTGCATTAAAAAAAAAAAAAACTAAATTCACAGCAGTATAGAATAGAATAGAATTTTTTATTGGCCAAGTGTGATTGGACACATAAGGAATTTGTCTTGGTGCATATGCTCTCAGTGTACATAAAAAGAAAATCCTACTAGGAAACAATCAACATAAATCGTAAGGATACAGCAACAAAGTTACCGTCAAAGTCATAAGTGGAAGGAGATGGGTGGTGGGAATAATGAGAAGATTAATAGTAGTGCAGACTTAGTAACTAGTTTGACAGTGTTGAGGGAATTATTTGTTTAGCAGAGGGATGGCGTTCAGGGAAAAACTGTCCTTGTGTCTAGTTGTTCTGGTGTGCAGTGCTCTATAGCATCGTTTTGAGGGTAGGAGTTGAAACAGTTTATGTCCAGGATGCGAGGGGTTTGTAAATATTTTCACATCCCTCTTTTTGACTCGTGCAGTATACAGGTCCTCCATGGAAGGCAGGTTGGTAGCCATTGTTTTTTCTGCAGTTCTAATTATATTCTAAATATATAATAATATATTCCTTTATAAACTAAGGAAACTATTACATTTAATCTTACACTATTGTACATTATAGTTTCAGCTTTGCAAGTGGGAACCATAGATAGAAAATCACACACGGGCACAAAATACAGACTTTTAATATGTTTATATTGTATTATTACATAAACAGATGTCCTTAATTCTTATTATAATGAGTTGGTCTATAATATTATGCTTGTATTCTTTAGTTGAGTTTAGTTGAGTTAAATTGACTTTACAAATTCTGTTCTTGTGGTTTTCTTCTACATTAGTTGTAACTTTATAAATCAGTAAATCAATACATTTATAGAAGAATTTATAGAATGAATCAATACATTTATAGAAGAATTTATAGAATAAATCAATACGTTTATAGAAGAATTTTGCAATTAAAAGTTCAGGTGTCTTCTTCAAAGAACTTTGGAATCTTCATCCCAGAATGTCTTTAAAATGTAGTTAGAGGGCCATCTGTTTGAAAAAAATAGCTTTTTTTTTCTTTTTGCTATACTAATTACTTACCTTTTCAGCATATTTTCCAGAATTTTTTTACTGCCAATGCTGGGAAGTCATTTATTCCAGCCCTTTTTTGGAACTGCACTACAGTCTTTTCTAATCATTATCTCCTTCTTCATATTAACAAAGAAATTAGAAATTAAATTGCAATCTTTGTAATGGACATTTGCTGGTATTCTTACTGCTGATTTGCCTTTTTTTTTTTTTTTTTTTTTTTGCCGGTTTAGCAAACACTTTAGTAAACCTGATGCAAAGAAAATAATATCCTCTGGCCTCTAATTTCTTGAGAGAATCAAGATACTTGGTTATGTGTTTGTTTTCCTGGAGTGTTTTTAAGAAATTTTGCTTTTTAAAAAATCCTTGCCTGGGGTAGAAATGAATGTTTAAAAGGTGATCTACTTCTAATCTCTTAAAACGCTTGGCAAATACAATGCTTTGTGTTCTTGGCTCTTATACCACAGCTGGCGATATTGGATAGATTACATATTTAATTGGAAAAGCAAATCAAAGATTGAGCAAATATTTTGTCATCTAACTGAGACCCTCTGGATTACATACAACAAGCTTTTGAAAAGTTTCTCTTCACATTTGTAAAAGATCATGAAAAGAAATTGTATTCAGTATCTTAAGTGTGTAATCAGGCCTATTCTTTTTTTGTTCGCTGTAGTTTTTTTTTTAAAAAAACCAGTGATTCATTTAACAACTGTGGCAAGAAAGGTCATAAAATGGAGCAGAACTCCCTTAACAATTGTCTTGCTTAGCAACAGAAATGTTGGACTCAATTGTAGTTATAAATCAAGGACTATTTAGAGAATTTACATGGCCACCCACTCACTCTCAGAGACTTACAGAAAATGATATATATATTGTATGATATATATATGTTATCATGATATGTGATATAAGTTAAGAAGATTTTTCTCAGAGTCTTCAGATATGACATCAACAGATGCCCCATAATGTTGCATTGAAGGCTCTAATGCTCAGCTCCATCCAGTCGCCCCAATTCTACCCCAAATTAAAAAATTGCAGGATTGTAAAAAGAGAGTTGCATTGAGGGCTCTGAGTTAGAACCAGGGGTGGACTTCAAAAATTTTAGTAAGGGGTTCTCTGCCTGGTTGCTGGGTGGGTGTGGCCATGGTAGGCGTGGCCTAATCGGTCTCCTGCACCACGGGGGCGGGGAAGGTGTTTTTGCCCTCCTCTGGCTCGGGAGGCTTTCCTTGAGCCTCCGGTAGGGTGAAAACGGCCTCCCCAGGCTCCGGAGGCCCTTTGGAGGCCGGAAACGGGCTTCCCGAACTTCCGGTAGGCCCGTTTTTCGCCCTCCCTGAGCCTCCATGAGCACTCTGCACTTACCTGCATCCAAAATGGGTGCATCCAATCATTTTGGCCACAAAGCATCTGACAACTGAGGTGGAAGTTGACAAACCCTCTGTAGGTGATCGTATTATTCCAGCTCAGCTTCCTGAAGCGACTGGATGACAGTCAGTTGCAATTTTAACCTCCTTGTTTCCTTTATTAATGTGGACATCTGTCATTAAACCTCTCCCCAATTAAGGGCTGGTTCTGCAAATTAGCAGTGGGTGAGGCTAATTTATTATTATTCACATTTCTATGCCGCCCACTCTCCGAGGACGCTGGGCGGTTTACACCAAAGACCGTATACTAAATAGCATATCGCCCCCAACAATCTGGGTCCTCATTTTACCCACCTCGGAAGGATGGAAGGCTGAGTCAACCTTGAGCTGGTGAGATTTGATCCGCTGATCTGCTGAACTAGCAGTCAGCTGAACTAGCTGCAGTACTGCACTCTAACTGCTGTGCCACCTCGGCTCTGTTTCCCTCTGTTCCTAAAGAGGAAAATAAATCATCTCTAGGTGAGGAAATGGTTGAAAATGCCGGGGTTAGATGGAGCAAGAATGGTTTCTGGTTGAGCAGCAAGTAGGACCTCTATCATAGATCCAGAGATGCTATGGGAGATACCAGGGGTGGGCTTCAAAAATTTTAGCAAGGGGTTCTGTGCCCGGTTGCTGGGTGGGTGTGGCCATGGTGGGCATGGCCTAGTCGACCTCCTCCACCACGGCGGGGTGGGGGCGTTTTTGCTCTCCCTGGGCTCTGGTGGATTACCTAGAACCTCCGGGAGGTCGAAAACGGCCTCCCCAGGCTCTGGAGTCCCTCCGGAGGCCGGAAATGGGCCTCCAGCGTGCCCTGTACTTACCTGCATCCAAAACGGGCCAGGGGGGGACTCCGGGGGGGGGCGGGGGGGGCGGGGCCATCCAGGAGTGGGATTTGGGGGGTTCTCCGAACTGCAGAGAACCTTAGCTAAAGGTTCTCCCGAACCCCTACGAACCCCCACCCCTGGTTAGAACCAGTGGAAACCATGCACATAAAATAAGATCTTCTAATTCCGGTGTTCGCTGATCCCTCTCCCACCCTAACTCCTTGTCAGCCTGTCCCAGATGCACAGATGTCGCTGCCGATATGCGTGAAGACAACGATGACACCCTAAGCTAGTAAGATTTCTCTCAGCTGGCTCTCAGAAGCCCCATCTGTGAAACCAAGTCCCCCGTCAGGATTAATTTGCCTGGCAAACTTTTTCAAGCGTTGCAAAATGTTCCTGTGCGTTTTCATCCCACGGACTCATCCGCGTCTCCCTACAAAGCCCGTGCATTCAACCAGCTCTCCAAAGTAAACTAAGGCACTAGAACTTTTAACGCATCAGGAGAATAGCAAATGAGCCTTTATTGAATCATTACAATTCATACTTTCCACCAGCTCCAGAGAGAAAAGTAAGCAAATAAATAAATAGGAGGACCTGTTGAAGTCATTTCGGATACAATGGAAACACACTCGATTTTAATTGGAGATGTCCCTGATTGAAAAGCTTTGCAGAGAGTGGGCCATTGAAAAAAAAAAAGGACTTATTATGAAGAAACGTACACTGGTAACACATTGTAGTCCCTTAATGATTCTTTTTAAAACAACAACAACAACTGACAACAGTGTGGTTTCCTGATCTCAGTTACCAGCATTTACATCTTGTTCCCATCCCTGTTGACCTTCTCTCCCAGACATAATTTTAAATTTAAAGCTCTTTGTGTCCAAAGATACATTATGTTCAAGCAGCAACAACAACAGCCAAAAAAGATAAACTCTAGTGAGTTGGAATTTGGCATTTCCGACTCCGTGGACTCTGTGCTTTGTCGCTGTTCAGTTCTTGCATAAGATTAATGTTTCTTGCTGCTGGCATGTCAAATGAGAAGGATTGTGAAAATTAAAGACCCTTCTGGATTGCACTGTGAGGATACGAAGAGTATCTCTGGAGTGTGTTAGGGCAGGGGTCTGCAACCTTAAATACTCAAAGAACCATTTGGACCCGTTTCCCACAGAAAAGAAAACACCGGGAGCCACAAAACCTGGGTCATGTCACTCACTTCCACCAGTCACATGACACCCCCCCCCTAGCCACGCCTAGCCAGCTGGTCATTAGGGCAGAGAACCAGTTGTTAAAAAACACCGGGAACCACAAAATCCTTTTGACATCTCTTTCTCTCCCCTTCCTCTCTCTCTGTATCTCTCTATGACTCTCCCTCCCACACCTCTCTCTGTATCTCTCTGTCTCTGCCCTGGCCGCTTCTCCATCCCCTGCTGTAACCCTTACCTTCTCAGGTCAGGCAAGGAATGACTGGGAGGGGAGGGCGAGAGGCAGGGCCAGCCAGTGGTGGGATCACCTGACAAGGAGCCACAGCAGAGGGCCCAAAGAGCCGCATACGGCTCCGGAGCCACAGGTTGCTGACCCCTGGTGTAAGGGAAGGGAAGCTTACAGGGCGTTGCAAAGAAGCAAGAAGTATCAGCTCTTCTGGTTCACCTTATCTTTGACTATTTTGGTGAAAATGTAAGGCTGTTTTAAGACTAGAATAGAATAGAGCTGGAAGGGACCTTGGAGGTCTTCTAGTCCAACCCCCTGTTCAAGCAGAAGACCTTGTAGCATTCCAGACAAATATTAGTCCAGTTTTTTCTTAAAAACCTTCAATGATGAAACACCCCACTACTTTTGAAGGCAAGCTGTTCCACTGGTTAATTGTCCTCACAGTTAGGACGTTTCTCCTTCATTCCAGATTGCTTCTCTCCTTGATTAATTTCCATCCATCGTTTCTTGTCTTGCCGTCTGGTGCTTTGGAAAACAGATGGACCCCCCCCTCTTCTTTGTGGCAGCCCCTCAAATGCTGGAAGACTGCTATCATGTCATCCCCTACTCTTTCTTTTCTCTAGCCTAGCCATACCCAAATCCTGCAACCGTTCTTCATATGTTTTTGTCCCCAGGCCTTTAACGTTTAATTAAATGTTCTTTAATTAAAGAACGTTTAGATTAAATGTTGATGTTTAAGGAGGTTTAAGGAAGTTTTTTTTCCCTTGAGGAAGAAGATGAAGTTTCCAAGCTTCTTGGATGAGAAGCGAAATGCCACCTCCTCCTCCTCCTCCTCCTCCTCCTCCTCCTCCTCCTCCTCCTCCTCCTCCTCTTCCTCTTCCT
>WNWU01000025.1:9143652-9160529 GCA_012654045.1 Ptyas mucosa
TCCTCCTCCTCCTCTTCCTCTTCCTTCTCCTCCTCCTCCTCCTCCTCCTCCTCCTCAAGGAAAATGCAATCCAGTTGCCTTTCGAAAAAGCATCTTTGGGACCTCCGTCACTTCGCTTTGCCTGCTCAATCTTCCCAGTTGTATCTGCCCACGGCTTCTGTAAATTGGAAGAACCGAACAAGGCAATGCAACTTTATGGATGTGTCCAACACTTGACACCTGGCAACACCACTTGACACAACACTTGACTTGAAGGCACCAGGACACCACTGCAGACTCACCAAAGTTGTGAAGGCAGCTTTGTAGGAACCCTACGGGATAAATAAGATTTGTGCATTGCAGAGCTTTGGTGTTGATCAACCTCATTGACTGGTGTTTTCGTCCGCTTATTTGGCAGCCGCCTTTGTTTTCAGCTTTTTAACCTTCTTTGGGAGAGAGCTATTCAAACTCCAGTCTAATCCAACTTCCAGAATCTGCATTCTCCTTTTATAATTTTCTGTAAAATGATTTATTACCTCGGCGCTTCCGAGAGTTTTTTTTCCTCCCCCTCCTCACCTTAAAGACTGAAGAGATGATGTCTCGGGTATTAAACAGGCTATTAATTAGTACATGATCGATAGAAATAAATGAATGTTTTTATCCTGGCCCCGTCAACATACGGATTGGTAAAAATTCTTCAGCTTTATCGCCAGCTGGAAGCCCTCTATGGTGCAAATTAAAGCAAGACCCAGATAGAAGGAAAACGGATAATATAATTTATACCAGAAACAATTTGGATGGCTCTTTTTCTCTCCCCCCCCCCCCCACCTCCAATACCTGGATCAGTTCTACCCAGAACTTGAAGTTTGGGTTGTTAATTCTACAAGCTGTAGAATTCTACAAGCAGTGGATTGCACATTACGTTGGTAACAGTTCGTCGTCATCCCCCGTGCACGCTCACTTCATGCACATGCGCACCCGGTTCGCACGTGCCTTCCACACATGCGCCCGGCCTTCCCTGCATGCGCTTTGCTCTGTGCGTGCCTTCCACACATGTGCCCGGCCTCAAAAATATCCCCCAATAGGATGGCATAGAGCCGGGGTGGGGGGCGGGCCCACCTGCTATTTCCGCAACCGGTTCGGGCGAACCGATCCAAACCGGCTGAATACCAGCTCTGCTGTGATCCCATCGCTTTGCAGAACATTAGGTTGGAAGCGAGGAGATGGTTGTGCTGACAGATTTCAGGATATTCCCCACCCCATCCACCCCCTAGCAAAAATGACTTGCAAAGGCAAATGCTTGTGATGTGTGGAGCAGAGAACACACCGTTCCACTCAGCTTTTGCGCATCACGTTTGTTTATTTGCATATCGTCGCCATGCCATCACAGATCAAAAGCTTGAACCGTGGGAACTATAGATCTGTTTTTCTTTCAATCACAGCTAAATGTGAGCGCAATTGAGTCAAACATCCCCATTTAGGTCAGTCAAGTTTTATTTTGTCAACCTGTCTGGCAAAGCAAAAACAAAAACAAAAACACAGCCTCCTATAAACCTTTTGCTAGGATCACATACCAAACCTCTGTAAAACACAAGAGAAGCAGTTGCAACCTTAAAAATTTGAATTATCCCTGGCAAAAATTCCTCGAATTTTTCCCTGTAAACTTCCTTTCCCACAGCTAGAAAATGTGGCATTTTACAGCCGGGTAGGTTTCTTTGCTTGCAGGAAAGATAAATTGTATTCTCAATTAAGTCTCCCACTTCTCAGTCTGAGAGCTTACTTAGGGTATTATACAGAGGCTAATAGATGTTAAGTGCCCATCTGTTTCAAACCGTAAATATGCCGCAAAGTGAATTTAATCAGTGATTCAAAACTGAACAGGAGAAAATAGAGGCATAAAAGATTTTTTTTTTAAGTTTGTTTTTCAGGCAAGAGGGGAATTTTTTTTAGTGGTCTTCTACTCCAGGAGATGTATGAGACCCACAGGGTGGAAAGGGAACTGCCTATCCCAGTGGTCAGCAACCTGTGGCTCTGGGGCCTCATGTGGCTCTTTCATCCCTCTGCTGCGGCTCCCTGTTGCCAGTCGGCTCCACAATTGATAGGGCTTTCGGTTAGGACAAGTAGAGGGAAAAGGAGGCCACGCTAGGAGGAAACTCTATGGTGGGGATGAAACGGCTTCTGGTCAGCAGAGGAAAAAAGGACACTGTGCTAGGAGGAGACTCTATGGTGGGGGAACCAGACTTCCGGTCAGCAGAGGAAAAAGCATGCTGCACTAGAAGGAGACTACGGTGGGGGAACCGACTTCCGGTCGGCAGAGGGAAAAGGACACCGTGATAGGAGGAGACTCTATGGTGGGGGAACCGGACTTCCGGTCGGCTCCAGAATTGAACATGGGGCTTCCGGTTAGGACCTTTGTGGCTCTTTTGAGTGTTTAAGGTTGCCGACCCCTGGCCTATCCTAATGAAGAGAAGGGTTAAGGGGGACATGATAGGTAACTTCTGGTACTTGAGGGTCTGTCTCAGAGAAGAGGGGATCAACCTGTTCTCCAAAGCACATGAGGCCAGGACAAGAAGCAATGGATGGAAACTAACCAAGGAGAGAAGCAGCCTAGAACTAAGGAGCAATAGTTAATCAGTGGAACGGCTTTCCTTCAGAAGTAGTGGGTGCTCCATCACTGGAGGGTTTCAAGAAGTCAAGGACAACCATTTGTTCAGAATGCTATAAGGACTCCTGCCTTGGGCAGAGGTTGGACTAGAAGACCTCCAAGGTCCCTTCCAGCCCTGTGATTCTACGTATATGTCTACCTGGGTTATAACTCTGTCCTGTACTGAAAGTGATGTAACGTATCAAAACGGTGTTGATAGCTGTCTTGTCACTACTTGGTGCCTCCGTGCTCGTCCTTCTTTTTATGAATTGCCAACTGTTTTCCCTTAACCTTTTGGAAGTGTCAGAATGACATTTCCGAATCACTGTCTTCCAGATGTTGCTACCTATCCTTCCATGTCTCTTTGTGTGTGACTGTGAGTATGTGTGTGTGACTGTGTTTAGGGCTAACACATATTTAATATGAAACTGCAGTTCTGCATAAGTATAAAGAGCACTGTAAAGCTATTGGGAGGCTCTTTTTGAAGTTCAATCATTTAAACATATTCCTTCCCTTTAAATGCTGGCGGTTATAGTGGTCGGTTGATCACGACGCCAAGGGAATTATGGTATTTTAGCCACGAAGATAAAATATTTTCTCAGGTATCCCTGAAATAATAAAAATGGCATTTAATTATCTCTCTAGTGTCTGAAGGGTTTTTTTCTCCTTCTTCTTAGGCTTAGTCAATATGCTTTCCTCACTACATTTGTAAGGTGGTTTTTTTTTTTTAATATTCTTTTTTTACGGTGGAAGCCGAGGCCGCATATCACAGTGTTGGCGAACCTTTTTGGCACCGAGTGCCGAAACGGGAGCACGCCAGGAAGACGATCTTCCGGTTTCCAGCATGCATGCGTACATGAAAACCAGCTGGCTGGCACGCATGTGCGTGTGCTGGAAACTGGAAAAGCAGACACCCAGTGCGCATGTGGATCAGCCACCTGGTCTTCCGGTTTCTGGCACGCATACGTGCGCGAAGACCAGCTGGCCGGCACGCAGGAACCCAGAAGAGCAACAGGCGATGGGTCGTGTGCCCGGAGAGATGGCTCTGCGTGCCACTTGCGGCACGCGTGCCATAGGTTCGCCATCATGGGCATATCAGTTCTCAATTTCTGGAACTAAGTGTCCTTCAAAAGCCTTTTCTCGCATCCTAAGCCGAGGAGATTCTCGAGCAGTGACCATCCTGATTTTGATCTTCCCTTACAGGAAGCAGAAAACACCCTGCGTCTGATGCAGAATAAGCTGAAGGAGGAAGAGAAACGTTTGCTGAAGAGTGGAAGTAAGTTACTTTTTCACGCGGCAGGGGGTAGTCCTGTGGGCTTTTGTCCACACCCAGTTTTGAATAAATTGTTCTGACCTAGGTGTTCCCAAACCACGACACAAACTCCTTGTGCCAACAAAAACCCCTTTTTATTAAGTTACTGTGAATTTGTCACACTCACATCCAGCAAAGTCTTTCAAGGGAGGATTTACAGTCACAGACCTTATCTGGCTTGGAGAGCTGCCAGGCCGATATCTTCAAAACTTGGCCAGGAGTCTCGGAGAGTCACGAACCAATTAGGTGAACTAATTGTCTCCTGCAAACTCCACTCCCCTGTAGCTCCTCTTTTATTCCCTCTGGGAGGGGCCGTTCATCGTCCACCTGTGGCCTTACTCCCAAATCAACCCTTTTTCCTCAGCTGTTCCCTTTGTCTGGTAACTGCGCATGCGCACACTGGGAACAGGCTCCAGCTGTTCGTCTGCCTCACCGATATCTGACTCCAAAGGCAACTGATAACTGTCAGACTGCCCTGGCCCCATCTCTGCCTCCGACGCAGAGCCTTCCCCAGACCACCAGGACTGGCCCATGTTTCTCCCCAAACCCCCTCAGTGTCCAAATCTCCTGCCAGCTCCACTAGCCGCTGATGGGCCACAACATAAATGGGCAAAACCGAAACAGCCCAATTGAATGGACCTTGAAGGCATATTGTGTCAAGCTCAACAAACCAAGAACGACATGTTCAGCTACTTCCGAGTAGTTCCTTTATTGCTGTTCGCCGGGAGACAGAATCTTGCCAGACTAAAACTGTCTGCATAACAATAGACGCACTCTGTGAACCGCTAGGGAGGGTCCGTCTTTGCCTTCTTCCTGACTACCAAGCAATCCAAGCTCCGCTATTTCTTTGCTCTCTGGGAAGCAGCCCCCCCCCCAACCTGGGAATCCAGACTACATTCCATCACATCTGAGAGATCTCTCCGTCTAGACCTCCACCCTTGTCTCAGCTAGGAGAAAGGCAATTAAGTTAAACGAAACACGTGCATCTAATATTTTTCACCTTCTCTCATATTGTTCTCAAATAACAAAGTGTTGACTTTTAAAGTAACTCTTTGGGCTTCCCTCAAAGCTTTTGAAGGCTACAGGAAGCCCTGGCATTTGGCTTTTAATCAAATATACCGTATTTCCCAGAGTATAAGACGCTCTGGTCTATAAGACGCACCTATCTTTTTTGGTGAGGAAAAAGAAATCTGCCTCCCAGCAATTTTGCCTCGTTACAGCAAACAGCCTGCTTTACTTTCATTTTCGTTTTCAGCATAGCTTGATTAGCACCAGAAAAAAAAATGTTCTCCCAGCAATTTACCACCTTGCAGCAAGCAGCAGAGGCCCGCGCAGCAATAGGCAATGGCAATGCCTGCAGCCTGAAACAGCTAAGAGAGTTGGGAGGCCAATCCAATGGACAATCAACTTGTGCTAATTAGGCTGTGCTGCAGCTGAAATGGGCTGTTTCTTCTTGCTGCTTGCTGCATGGAGATAAATTGCTGGGAGGCAGAGGCCATAGGATGGGGGCTAGCAGGTGGGCGGGGCTACATTTGGTGTATAAGATGCACCCAAATTTTCACCCTCTTTTAGGGTGGGAAAAGGTGCGTCTTATACTCTGAAAAATACAGTACTTAGGTTAAAAATATCAGCTTGGAGAAGATACCATACTTTTCGGAGTATAAGATGCATCCCCCCCCAAAAGAGGGTGGAAATATCGGTGCATCTTATACACCGAATACAGCCATTTTTGGCCTCCCAAAATTCTGCCCCACGCGTCCCATTTTTGTGAAAAACAGGACATGCAGAGGGTTTGGCAGGCCTGCAGAGTGCTCCTGGGGGCTGGGGAGGGCAAAACCATTTTTTCCCTTGTTTTCCTCTTTGAAATCTTAGCGCGTCTTATACTCCGGTGCGTTTTATAGTCTGAAAAATACGGACTAAAGTCTTGGCAGGGAAACGTACAGTCATTGCTCGTTGAACGGATAGGTATATCTCACTTTCCTGATCTAGTCAGGATTGAAATGGATCTTTTTGTAACATTATTTCACCTCAGGTCAGTTAATTAACTATTTAGCTCCGGAACCGCATGCGGCTCTTAGGGCCCTTTGCTGTGGCTCCCTGTCAGGTGATCTCACCACTGGCTGACCCCGCTCCTCGCCCTCCCCTCCCAGTCACTCCTTGCCTGGCTTGAGAAGGTAAGGGGGACCGCGGGGGATGCGAGAAGCGGCCAGGGCAGAGACAGAGAGATACAGAGAGAGGGGGAGAGAGAGAGAGAGATAGAGAGATACAGGGAGAGATGGAGGGAGGGGAGAGAGAGATATGTCAAAAGGATTTTGTGGTTCCTGGTGTTTTTTAACAACCGGTTCTCTGCCCTAATGACCGTCTGGGTAGGCGTGGCTAGGGGGTCATGTGACTGGTGGAAGTGAGTGACATCGAGTTGGCCACACCCACCCAGCTTTTGTGGCTCCCGGTGTTTTCTTTTCTGTGGGAAAACGGGTCCAAATGGCTCTTTGAGTATTTAAGGTTGCAGACCCCTGATTTAAGTAATCCAGGTTTATAGACGAGTCCACCAAAGTTGCTATTCACACAAAGTTGATCAAGTCCTGTTCTTGCAGGCCTAAACACTTGTGATCTAAAAGACCCTGGCGAAAAGCCGCCTCTGGTTCATTCTCATTCATTCATTCCCTCAATCCTTCATTTGATTTATGTCCTGCAAGGGACATCATCAAATCTGGAATGAAAAAAACGGATAATCTCCTTTCTTCCTTGTCACCCCTTGGTCAGATCTCTCTCTCTGTTGGAACATCTCCTTTGGAGCAGGGTCTAATTAAGCTGGGCGTTGAAATATGTAACAGTATAAATTATTAACATCATAACTTTTGACTGGAAAAATTAGTGGTAGATTGGAATAATTTATTTGGGAGCTTCCGCCAACCGTTTTGACTCATCTTAAATAAGATGTCAGCAAAAACCGTGTGGATGACTCATCTGGGCAATTTTAATATTTGCCAAACAGAGTTAACTTGAATTGAACAGAAGGTCTCTAGGGGAGCAATTAAGGAAATGAAGCCACGTATTATCATTCTTGTTGGTTTTCCATTGGCTTGTGGCTTTCCTCTGTTCCGTGCCTTTTTTTTTTTCCTATGGTGCAGAAACTAAAGTCTGTACGCTGATAGTATCAGGATCACCTGGAGTGATAGAACAGCTTTCTGCACCCAGGTTTGGTCACCATCACGATACAAAAAAAGATGTGGAGGCTCTGGAAAGTGTGCAGAGAAGAGCAACAAAGATGATCAGGGGACTGGAGGATAAAACATACGATGGCTGGTTGGGGGAATTGGGTATGACTAATCTAGCAAAGAGAAGGACTAGGGTTGACATGATAGCAGTCTTCCAATATTTGAGGGACAGTCAGAGTGGGGGTCAACCAGTGGTGTGTTCCACCCGGTTCTGCCGAACTGGTAGCGGTGACAATATGACATCACCGAACAGGTTCTGCCCCTCCCCCTCCCCCTGGGGCATTATTCTTACCTTTTATTTGGCCCTACCCTCAATCTATTTCTGCCTCCTGAGTCCCAGCTGATCGGCTGGAAGGAAAAAACTGTTTAAACTCTTGCCACTGGGCTTCAGAGGGCTGCCCTGCAGCTGATCAGTGTTAAAAGGCAGTGTGGTGGTAGACCGGTGCCTCCAAAAACATATCAGTAGACCGGTACAGCTCTGCAAGCAGTTAAAAGCCTGGTAGACCAGCACCTCTGCTAAATCCTAAAGAATTGTCACATGACCCTCAAGCCACGCCCACAAAATAAGCCACGCCCACAGAACCGGTAGGAAAAATAATTAGAACTCCCTGGGGTCAACCTATTCTCCAAAGCACCTGAGGGCAACCAAGAAGCAACCAATAGAAGCTTATCAAGGAGAGAAGCAACCTAGAACTAAGGAGAAATTTCCTGACAGTGAGAACAATTAACCAGTGGAACTCCTTGCCTCCAGAAGTTGTGGGTGCTCCATCACTGGAGGTTTTTAAGAAGAGTCTGGACAGCTATTTTTTTTTTTTAATTTGATTTATATGCCGCCCTTCTCCGGAGACGCAGGGCGGCTTACAGTGTGTTAAGCAATAGCCTTCATACTTTTGTATATTTATACAAAGTCAGCTTATTGCCCCCACAAACCGGGTCCTCATTTCACCTACCTTAGAAAGGACGGAAGGCTGAGTCAACCTTGAGCTTGGTGGGATTTGAACTTGCAGTAATTGCAAGCAGCTGATCTTAATAACAGTGCTTTAGTCCGCTGCGCCACCAGGACTCCGGTGGCGCAGTGGTATTGTCCAGAATGGTATAGGACAGTGGTGGCGAGCCTTTTACTTACCGAGTGCCGAACAGGTACGTGCTTTGCGCGCTATCCGCACTAACCCACGTCTCCCCATGCGTTGCATGCACAATCGCACCATCTGTGTATGCACGCAGGTTTCATGCGGCCCCCCATGCGCTGCACATGCAATTGCACCATCTACGCATGCGTGCAGTTTTCATGCGCAATGCACATGCACGAATGCCATCTACACATGTGCACGCTGCGTGCAAGTACACGCATGTGCAAACATGCGCACATATGCAGGAGAGCTCCGAAGACCAGCTGGGTTCCCTGAATTGCACGCATGCGCACTGGAGGCCCAAACACCAGCTGGGAGGTGCGTGCTTGCATGGAAAGTTCGCGTGCCTGGAAAGATGGCTCTGCGTGCTACCACGTGTGCCATAGGTTCACCATCACGGGTATAGGATCTTCTGCTTGAGCAGGGGGATTGGACTAGAAGACCTCCAAGGTCCCTTCCAACTCTGCTATTCTATATTCTATTCTGTAAGCTACAGAACTAATGACTGGCTTCAAACTGGTTTGTTGGATCTAAACGGACAACTATCCTGTACAAGGAAGTCCAAAGGCCCTTTCCTCTTTGAACCTTGATTTTAAATAGCAAAACCCTGGAAGTGTTGGCAGAGAAGCTGGAAGTTGTAGCTCAGTGCATCATCATCATCATCATCATCATCATCATCATCATCATCATTTATTTCTATACTGCCCTTCTCCCGAAGGACTCAGGGCGGTTTACAGCCTATTAAAAGCAAAAAACAAACATCAATTAAAATTATTAAAATTATTAAATAATTTCGGCTCAGTTTAAGACCCCAAAAATTTAAAACACTCGATTTAAAATGTTTACATTGATAACCCAGCCTGGCAGAACAACAGGGTCTTAAGGGCACAACGAAATACCCGGAGGTTGGAGATCTTACGCATTTCCGGGGGCAGTTCATTCCATAGGGCTGGGGCTCCCACAGAGAAGGCCCTCCCCTTGGGTGTCGCCAGCCGGCATAGCTTGGCTGATGGCACCCTGAGGAGACCCTCTCTGTGTGAGCGAACTGGCCGATGGGAGGCTATTGGTGGCAGAAGTCGGTCTCGAAGGTACCCAGGTCCTATGCCATGGAGCGCTTTAAAGGTGGTAACCAACACCTTGAATCGCACCCGGAAGACCACTGGGAGCCAGTGCAGCTCACGCAGGAGGGGTGTCACGTGGGCACATCGGGTTGCGCCCATAACCACCCGCGCAGCCGCATTCTGGACCAGTTGGAGCCTCTGAGTGCTCTTCAAGGGGAGCCCCATGTAGAGAGCATTACAGTAGTCCAGCCGGGAGGTGACAAGGGCATGAGTGACTGTGCGCAAGGCGTCCCGATCCAGAAAGGGCTGCAACTGGCGAATCAGAGCAGCATACAGAGGGGCAACAGATTTTGAGGAATTTGATCAGTAGTTAAATCCAATTTTTTTTACTACCGGTTCTGTGGGCATGATAGGAGAAGGATACTGCAAAATCCCCATTCCCTCCCCACTCTTGGGGGAAGGATATTGCAAAATCCCCATTCCCACCCCACTCTGGGGCCAGCCAGAAGTGGTATTTGCCAGTTCGCCAAACTACTCAAAATTTCCACTCCTGGTTCTCCAGAACCTGCTGGATTTCACCCCTGAATTTGATATACTGTAGATCAGGGGTATCCAACTTTGGCAGCTGTAAGACCTGTAGACTTCAACTCCCAGAAGTCCCCAGCCAACAACGTTGAAATCCCCAAGTCGCCAAATTTGGGCACCCCAGATAGAGATGAAATATTTCTATTTTTTCAAATCTCAACCTGTTGCACGGACAGAAATTTGAAAAAAAAAAAATATTCGATCTCTATCAAGGGCGTCCGACTTTGCCAAGTGATCCATTGCAAATGTGCAAACATTTACCAAGCGAAGCTTCTTAAAATGTCTCAACTAAAGGTTTGAGGAAATATCCTTGAACTTGCGAGTGAATTCATTGTTTCCTTCTTTGGAGCTGAGCTCCTCCCATTTCTTACCCCTCTTTTCTTTGAATCTTTCTTTCTTTGTGGCCATTTTGGGTAGGCGAAGAAAGGGTCTGCTTGGTTTACTTATATTTCTGCCGATAAAAAGGTGTCAAATCCTAAACGAAGAGCACTAACTGTTGGGCCGTGTCCACCAACATGCCGCCTCTCAACACACAAACCACAACTAATGGGGATTCGGTTGGGTGGCAAAACAGACCTAATACGACGGGGATCAGGGTTGAGGCAAACACACCAGATACGTACACGGGTGTTGGTAGGAACCGGGATACGGACGGTGATGGTGGCACTGGGTGACAAACAGCTGAAGTTGTTGACGGCGATCAAAGAGAGACAACGCAGGAAGATGACACGGAAGCGGATAATGAGCCACTCGTTGAGACGTTAAAGTCACTCCTTCCTATGGAACCTATTCTAAAACATCCTACAGCTGGGTTGGTGTAGCGTGGCGAGGGTACACAGGTGTTGGTAGGCCTAGAGGAGAAGAGGCAGACAGGGGACACATCAGCGGTGAAATGCTACCAGTTCGGGTGAACCGGTAGTGATAAAAACTACCAATTTGGGAAAACGGGTAGTTTAAAAAAAGCTACCGGTTCGTCTGAACCGGTATTTCCGACAATCAGCTGTGCTGTGTGATTTAGATTCACTAGAAAGCACGATTTCCTGCTTTCTAGCATTCCCCCCTCCCCCCCACTGTTCTATTTACCTTCCCAAGCCTCCTTTTTTCGCATGAAGCACATGTTTGGCGCATACTGTGCATGCGCACTCACGCAGCGTGCATTTGGCACGCACCGCGCATGCACGGGCAGCGACCCGGTGGCAAACCAGGGAAGATTTCACCACTGGGACACGTTCAGAGTTCTTGCATTTTAAGAACGTTTGGCGGATTTCATCCCCATCACCTTAGACCTGTGATGGCGAACCTATGGCTTACAGGTGGCACGCGGAGCCATGTTGGTGGGCACACGAGCTCAGCTCCAGCGTGCATGCGCATGCCAGCCAGCTGATTTTTGGGCCTTCTGGGCCCACCAGAAGCAGGGAAACAGGCTGTTTCTGGCCTCCGGAGGGCCTGGGGCAGGGTGGGGAAGGCCTGTTTTTTGTTCTCCTCAGGCTCCAGAGCCTTTCTAGGAGCCTGGGGAGGGCAAAAACAGCCTTCCCCACCCCTGTGGAGGCCCTCCGGAGGCCGGAAACCACCCATTTGCCTACTTCCGGTGGGACCGGAAGGCTCGTTTTTTGTTCTCCCAAGGCTCTAGAGCCTTCTAGGAGCCTGAAGAGAGCAAAAAACAGGCCTTCCAGTCCCACTGGAAGTAGGCAAACATGCCATTTCCGGGCTCCGGAAGGGTTGCGAAAGCCGTTTTCATCCTCCTCAGACTCCTAGAAAGCCTCTGGAGCCTGGGGAGGGCGAAAAACGGGCCTACTGGGCCCACCGTGCCATCGCATGCTAAAAGCGGGGAGAGCAGGGGGGGGTCATGCATGGGGACGGGGCGCATAGAATTATGGGTGTGAGTACACGCGCGCACGACCCCCCCCCCCGCACTCCCCCCGCTTTTGGCACGCGATGGCAAAAAGGTTAACCATCACTGCCTTAGACTAACAGTCAAAACTGAGCCATTCGCCTAAGGCCACGAAATAAGTTTCTGAGAGAAATGCAAAGGAAACCAGGCACAACAAGTTCCGGATTTGGAATTATCCCCCTAGTGCAATCATTATCTCGGCTCCGGCACAGCTCCTTCTTATCGCAGACATCCTGTCGGGTTGTTTATATGATAGCAAAATGCCGTAAGGAGGATCGGGGCAGGGGGCTCAGTTCCAGAGCTGGCCATTCAAAGGAACATCCCACAGATTTGGTAAAGAAATATTGGAAGCTTCAGGAAAGAGCAGCATCGGAGTACCAGGGCCACACCATCCAAGGAAACAGGCTCTCTGGGTAAATGCAAAGCACACTTTGTTCTTTGCCAGAAGCAAAGAAAAAGGGACATACAGAATAGAATTCTTTATTGGCCAAGTGTGATTTGGACACACGAGAAATTTGTCTTTCATGCATAAGCACTCAGTGTACATAAAGTTATAGGCGATAAATCATGATCCTAGTCATCATAAAAATACATTTGCATCGTAAACCATAAGATACACTTAGTGATAGTCGTAGATAAATAAGCAATCAACATAAAACATACCAGGAAACTAAATTAAACAACGTAAGTCGTAACGATACAAACAACAAAGTTATAGTCGTAAGTAGAAAAGGAAAGGTAAGAAGAAGAATAGTAATACTGCCTTAGTAAACAGTTTGACAGTGTTGTGGGAATTAGTTGTTTAGCAGAGTGATGGCATTTGGGAAAAAACTGTTCTTGTGTCTAATTGTTCTGCTGTGCAGTGCCCTATAGTGTAATTTTGAGGGTAGGAATTGAAACAATTTATGTCCAGGATGCGAGGGGTCTGTAGATATTTTCATAACCCTCTTTTTGACTCATGCAGTACACAAGTCCTCAATGGAAAGCAGGTTGATAGCCATTGTTTTTTTTCTGCAGTTGTAATTATCCGTTGAAGTCTGTGTCTGTCTTGTTGGGTTGCAGAGCCTCTGTAGGATTGGTTGCATATCTCTCTGTAGGATCTGCCTGCTGTTACAGAGGAACCAGAGTTTGATAAAGAAGGTGCCATGCACCAGTTCAAAAGATTTATTGCAAGTTTAAGCTCTTTGCAAGAATCTGGCCAGCTAGCAGTCAAGGGAAATGAGCGGGAGACAAGAGGCATTCAAGGTGGGATGGACCTTGAGTTTTGTTTTGTTTTTTTAAAGAAAGCTCAAATAAAAGACCGAGAAACAGGCAGGATCTTATAAACAAGCAGACCCACTATGGAGATTCTCAAGTCATCCAGGTCATGGTTGTCCCAAAGGTGCTTTTTTTTCCCCCAAGAGGCAACGGGACTGTCTGGTTTTTTCTTTTGAAGACGTTTTTCGCCTCTCATCCTCAGAGAGCTGAAGAAGCTTCTTGGATGAGAAGCGAAACGTCTTCAAAGAAAAACCAGAAAGTCCCGTTGCCTCTTGGGGGGAAAAAAAAGCACCTTTGGGAGAGGCAGATCCACCATAAACGGGATAATCATCATTCTTGTTGGAAGGAAACTCCATCTGGTTCAGTTCCAAGCTGGCTGATTGGAAAGAAAGTTGAATGATGAACAGAGCCAGCAATTCTGGGTCACCTTGGACAAACGGTTGAATGGGTGGATGGATCTTTATAGGTTTCTGTGACTTTGAAGTTTAAACTGTTGTGGGGGGCGGGGTTTGTGCAATATCTGAAATGCCTTTAGGGGATTGGGCAATGTAGTGAGCTCTGTCTCTTCTGCTAAATGGTAGTGGGTTAATCTTTTGTTGTTGTTGTTAGTTGTGACATCATGTCCGACCTATCGTGACCCCATGGACAACGTTCCTCCAGGCCTTCCTGTCCCCTACCATCCTCTGGAGTCCATTTAAGCTCACAGTGACTGCTTCAGTGATTCCATCCAGCCACCTCCTTCTCTGTCATCCCCTTTTCCTTTTGCCTTCAATCGTTCCCAGCATTAGGCTCTTCTCCAGGGAGTCCTTCCTTCTCATTAGGTGGCCAAAGTATTTGAGTTTCCTCTTCGGGATCTGGCCTTCTAAAGAGCAGTCAGGGTTGATCTCCTCTAGGACTGACCGGTTGGATCGCCTTGCAGTCCAAGGGACTCGCAGGAGTCTTCTCCAGCACCAGAGTTCAAAGGCCTCCATTCTTTGGCGCTCAGCCTTCCTTGTGGTCCAACTTTCCCAGCCATACATTGCAACTGGGAAAACCATCGCCTTGACTATATGCACTTTTGTTGGCAGGGTGATGTCTCTGCTTTTTAGTATGCTGTCTAGATTTGCCATAGCTTTCTTCCCCAGGAGCAAGTGTCTTTTAATTTCTTGGCTGCAGTCCCCATCTGCAGTGATCTTGGAGCCCAGGAAAATAAAATCTGTCATTACCTCCATTTCTTCCCCATCTACTGTATTTTTCGGAGTATAAGACGCAGCTTAGTTTTGGGGGAGGAAAATAAGGGGGGGGGGAATCTGCCTACCAGGTATATTCATCTGGTTAGCGTCCTTAGTCTGGTCAGCTTCCGTACTTTAGTTTGCTGGTTTTTATCCCCTACTTGGGGATAAAAAACAGCTTCTAAAGCACAGCTGATCTTTGGAGAGAGAAGCAATGAGAAAAGCAGGCAAACCATGGAGATCGCTTCACTGGCTAGCGCCTCCTTAGGGCTGAAAAAAAACTTCACAGCTGAGAGTCGGAGGGAGCAGGCAAAGCAGGAAACATCGCTTCACTGAAAAAGCTAAAGCACAGCTGAGAGTCGGAGGTACATCGCTTCAGTCGCTAGCGCCTCGTTAGAACTGAAAAAAAGCTTCAAAAAAGCTACATTCGGAATATAAGCCGCACCCAAATTTTCAGCCTCCTTTAGGAAGGAAAAAAGTGCATCTTATACTCTGAAAAATATGGTATTTGCCAGAAATGGAGAGGGACGGATGCCATGATCTTAGTGGGTTAATCGTATTGTGTTCTAAATGGCAATATCCTGTTCTTCTTAATCCCATCCTCCTGGAGCTGAAAGTCTTTTGTTTTGTGGATAGGCTGGCCCAGTCTTTCTTAATGAGCATGAAATATCTACGGAGGGAGGGAGGGCTATTAAGAAAGGCGGCGTCTGCTTTCTGCCTTTAAGAGCATGTTTCTTCTAGGGAGAGGGCTTCCCACATTCTGAAATCAAACATTTTGGCGGGTATAATTGAAAACCCGGTGATGAATGACCCTCCTCCTCGTGTAATAGGGGGTGGCCAGTGGTTTGTCAGGTCCCCCTAGGATGAGAAGGGCAAAAAAATTGATAGCATCGCTTATTTGCAACGGAGGGAGGAGCAGCAGTGGCTGGGGAGCTGCTTGGCTGTTCCCCAAGGGCTTGGCAGGCCAGACTGAGCCCAAATGCCAGTGCTTAGATCTGTGTAAATGTGAATCGGGCGAGTCAGACTACATAGGTCAGTTGACAGCAAATGCATCTGGGGTTTATCAAGCCTGACCTTCCGTTTCCGTGATGAATAACCGGCTGGCAGGCGAGAAGATGGCATGGTCTGTGCCAGCGAAGCTCCCGCTGGAGTTTGTAAACATAATCAGTGCAAGATAGCGCGTGAAAAATGCCCGGCGTGATCTCACTCGGCCTGATACAGACAGGACAATTTGTCTGACGTGTTCGTCATGTGGGAAGGAAAAGAAAAGAAAAGAAAAAAAATCAAAAGTACCCAAAAAAGGAATACACAACATTACTCAAAAGTTTTTAAAGGGAAAGCGAATTGAAACTTCAGGGTTTCTTTTTTTCCCCCTCTCCTACTAGTAATTGTTCCAGAACAAATGAATTAAAAATATCATTGTAGGAGATGTTCGGGGCTGAGTGTGAGGGAGGAGTCAAATGTGTCATCAGTCTCGAGTCCCTTCGCACCCACAAGAAATCTAAGTCCCACCCACCTTGAATTCCGTAGCTTCCTATCTACTGCCAATTTGTTTTTAACTGTCTGGGTTTCTTGATTTCCCCACTTGACAATCACGGTTTTAATAAGATATATGCTTTTTCTTTTTTTATTACTATTACCATATTTTTTGGAGCATAAGACGCACCGGAGTATAAGACGCACCTACCTTTTTTGGTGAAGAAAAGAAGACAAAGAAATCTCCCTCTGTCTCTTCCTCTGAGCAATGTTGCCTCATTACAGCAAACAGCCTGCTTTACTTTCATTTTCGTTTTCAGCATAGCTTGATTAGCACAAGGGGGAAAAAAAATCTGCTCCAGCAATTTACCTCTTTGCAGCAACAGCTTAGAGCAAAACAGCTGAGTCGGGAGGCTGATCCAATCAACTTGTGCTAATTAGGCTGTGTGAAGCTGAAAGGAGCTGTTTTTTTCTTGCTGTTTGCTTGCAAGGAGGTAACTGCTGGGAGGCAGAGGCCAAAAGGTGGGGGCCAGTGGGTGGGCGGGGCTGCATTTGGTGTATAAGACGCACCTAAATTTTCACCCCCTTTTAAGGGGGAAAAAGGTGCGTCTTATACTCCGAAAAATACGGTATATAAAATACAAAAAGAAAAAGAAAATAGGAAATTAAGGGAAGGAAAGGGAATGGGGAAAAGGGGGTGGGAAATTCAAGGGGGAAGAGAAAAAGAAAGAAAAGGGGGCATTGACTTCCAACTCTTCCTAGCACAGTACAAGATAAACACACTCCAACCTTCACTTTTTGCTTTTACGTATTAATACATAACTAGCCATTTCTATAAGACCAAATCTTTCTAATCTACAAAACCAAAATCAAAGTTTCCTTTTTTTTTCTTTTCTTCACAAGCACCAATTCCAGAAGTGATATCCAAATAAGAACATATTTTCCTCTTTAAATAAAGTAATCAATGTAACCGTTCCTGCTTTATCTTCCTTGCTATGGAAATAGTATGTATTTCCATTTGCAACTAATAATCTTTGTGAGTGGTCACTATTTAAGAATAGAATAGAATAGAATAGAATAGAATAGAATAGAATAGAATAGAATAGAATAGAA
>WNWU01000025.1:9160539-9182908 GCA_012654045.1 Ptyas mucosa
AGAACAGAACAGAACAGAACAGAACAGAACAGAACAGAACAGAACAGAACATTTTTTATTGGCCAAGTGTGATTGGACACACAAAGAATTTGTCTTGGTGCAGATGCTCTCAGTGTACATAACAGACAAGATATATTCATCAAGAAAAGTAAGGTACAACACTTAATGATAGTCATAGGGTACAAATAAGCAACCAGGAAACAATATCAATATAAATCGTAAGGATACAAGCAACAAAGTTACAGTCATACAGTCATAAGTGGAAGGAGATGGGTGACGGGAACGATGAGAAGATTAATAGTAATGCACAATTTACAAAAATTTACAAAATTTATTGCATTCAACAGTCATGCAGGACCAGAAGTTCACTTGAAAGTGCCAATTTTTGGAAGCTTTTTAGGGCACTCTCGTTCTTCTTACACTGAGAGTTTACAGATTACAGATTAACAGAGTTGGAAGGGACCTTGTAGCCCAAGTAGGAGACCCTACACCATTTCTGACAGATGGCAGGCCAGTCGCTTCTTGAAAGCCTCCAGTGATGAAGCTCCCACAACTTCTGAAGGCAATTTCTGTTCCATGGGTTGATTGCTCTCACTGTCAGAAAGTTCCTCCTTATTTCTAGGTTGAATCTCTCCTTGATCTGTTTCCATCCATTATTCCTTGCCTGGCCTTCGGATGCCTTGTAAAATAGCTTGACCCCCTCCTCTCTGTAGCAGCCCCTCAAATACTGGAACACTGCTATCCTGTCTCCCCTGGTCCTTCTCTTCACTAGACTAGCCGTGCCCAGTTCCTGCAACCGTCCATCGTATGTTTTGAACACAAAGGGATTCTCGTTTTTATTCAGGTCACGATGACTCGGATATGGAGATCCATGAGGACGAGGGATCGGACAGCGACCTGGAAGACCGGCAGCTGATCAAGCAACGCACAGCCATGGAGATGCTGATGCACGGTGGGTCGATCTGCTCCTCTTCTCTCCTCTCCCCAAACAGCTTTCAAGGCACGTTTTCAAACTCTGCAGCCTGTACCCATGACGGTGCAAATGAGAAAAAAATGGCTTTTAACAGATAAAGCGATGTCAGCTTGTACCAGCGTATTAAAAAAAAGAAAAAAGGTTCCCAGATTTAAAATGCTAAAGATTGCCTTATTCCCGAGCTGATTTTAGACAGCTGGCCTTTCTCCAAATTCCAGATGAAATCCAAAAGAAAGAGAACTTAAAGGAGGGAATGGGGAGGTTTTTGTTTTTTTTAAATTTGATTTATATGCCGCCCTTCTCCGGAGACTCAGGGCGGCTTACAATGCGTTAAGCAATAGCCTTCATACTTTTGTATATTCATAGAAAGTCAGCTTATTGCCCCCATAATCTGGGTCCTCATTTTACCTACCTTAGAAAGGATGGAAGGCTGAGTCAACCTCGAGCCTGGTGGGATTTGAACTGGCAGTAATTGCAGGCAGCAGATGTAAGTGGATGTTAATTACTGCCTTAATCTACTGAGCCACCAGAGCTGTTTGCAGTATCCTTCCCCCTGCCACGCCCACCAAGCCACACTACACCCACCAAACCATGCCCACAGAACTGGTAGTAAAAAAATTTGGATTTCACCACTGACCCACGGCCTCAGATTCCAACAGTGAAAGTTTCTGAAAATAGATGACCAACGGTCTTAGACCAAGTCAGTTTCCTTTAGTTTAAACCCATTTTACCTAATTCAACCTGAGCCAAAGGAAAAGATGCTCCTTGGAGGGGCGAAATCCCACCCAAAAGGTGTCCACTCTGACAGGTGTGAACATTTCTACCTTTGATAGCTTTTCTGACGATGGAAGCATCTATGTCCTTTGAGTTTATTTTATCGATGGTTCTGCCAGAGCTTGGCTTACACTTTTGTGATGTTTTCTGACAAATGTTGCCTGTTTCAGGGCGGCCGAGCAAACGGCTTGTTGGAACCATGCAAGGGGGAGACACGGAGGACGAGGTAAGCAGCTGTGGCTGAAATACCCATGATCACGTTTAAACATGAGCTCACGTGCACTTTTTTTGCCAATGAGAAACAAAGGTTATTTTAATGGTTTTCCTGCATGAAGGAAAGCATGAAGGTTTTCGCTCATTTCCCGCCAGTGCAGTTTTGCATTTATTTATCATTGAACCAAACCCCATTTCCTCTGCGTGTAGTTACACCGGGTTTAAAATAACAATTATTTCATGAACTTTTCAATGTTGGCTTTTAAGTATCCCTGTCTCTTATTTTAAATTTAATGTACTGTTTTTATGTTTGACTCTGTTATTTGTACACCCACCGAGTCCTTCTGTAAGGCAGATGGGTGGTTTATAAATTTGATTCATTAATTACTTAAATTAGGCAAGGTTCAAAGTGACAGTAACAGAGTTGGAAGGGACCTTGGAGGTCATCTAGTCCAACCCCCTGCTTACGCAGGAGACCTGTGCTAGGGATTCGAACCGCCAAACTGCCGACCTTTCTGATCGACAAGCTCAGGGGTCTTAGCCACTGAGCCACCTAGTCAGGCTGAGCAGAGGTAGGGGAGGGTAAGCTAGGATTGTGAATTACCTAAAGATAGTATGTTCCACTATAAACCTATGATTTCTATAGCTGATGCTTCTCTCTGATTTTTTTCATATGTATAGTACAGGTAGTCCTTGACTTACAACTTGTGGCCCGGCGGCCAGCGGAACTAGCAGCAGATTCGGACAGTGAGGAGGTTGGGGAGGAACATGGGGGCTGGGGAAAGTTCGGATGAGGGCTCTGCGTCAGAGGCAGAGAGGGAGACAGACAGCAGTGAGGCAGAGGAAAAGCTGGAGCCCGTTCCCAATGTGCGTATGCTAAGAGCTTCCAGAAGACAAGAACAACTAAGAAAGCAGGGTCAACCTGGGAGTAAAGCCACACCTCGGAGGTGATTGGCCCCTCCCATAGGAAACAAAAGGGGAGTGAACGGGGAGTGGGCTTTTGCAGGAAACAATTTGTTCGTTCTATGACTCTGAGAGACTCTGTGCCAAGTTTTGCCTTGTACTGCATTTGGAAACTAGTTACCTGGCAGCTTTCCAAGCGAGATAAGGTCTGTGTTGATAAACATTCCTTTGAAAACCTGTTTGGACAGGCCTTGCTGACTATGAATGAAAGGAATTCACAGTCGTGTAAATAAAAGAGGCTTTTTCCAGGACCAAGATTCTGCTTCCTGCTTTTTAAGGCAGCCTGGGTCAGGACACAACTGTTCATTTAGTGGCCATTTAAAGTTACAAAGGCACTGAAAAAGGTGACTTATGACCGTTTTCCCCAGTTACGACTTTTGCAGACGCTTGGCAACTGGTTCATGTTTATGACGGCTGCAGTGTCCCAGGGTCATATGATCCCCTTTCTGGAGAAGCAAAGTCAGTGGGGAAGCCAGAACCACCTAACAATCGTGTTACTACCCTAACAGCTGCAGCGATCCACTTGTGATCACTGAAAAAAAAAATGTCTCACTTAACAACAGAAAGGTTGGGCTCCGTTGTGGTCGTAAGTCGAGGACTACCTGTGTATTCAAATAAACGTGCGCTCTCCACCCTAAAAGCATCTGGGATTGTGAATGAGCTTTGGATGATTTATAGAATTCGCTTTGATTAAAAGTGCTCATGAATGCTAAGAATAAATACATATTTATGATATATATTTTAATAATATATAATTTAATTTATTTTAATAAATAAATATTTGCAGTAGAGTATCTTCAGAGGCCACTAACTACCTATTTCTCAGAATTGATAGCTTGGACCTGAATCTTATTTAAACACTTAATTTTGCAATTTTATTGATTGATTGATTGATTGATTGATTCGATTTATATGCCGCCCTTCTCTGGAGATTCAGGGCAGCTTACAATGCATTAAGCAATAGCGTTCATACTTTTGTATATACCTGCTTAGCAGGGCTTTCGGGCCCCCCCCAAGCGGTGTTCTTTTTTATACAAAGTCAGCTTATTGCCCCCACAATCCGGGTCCTCATTTTACCTACCTCGGAAGGATGGAAGGCTGAATCAACCTTGAGCCTGGTGAGATTTGAACTCGCAGTAATTGCAGGCAGCTGGCAGCTAAGTGCTACTTAAGTGCTACTTAACAGCACTTTAGTCCGCTGCTCCACCAAGGCTCCTTCTAATTTACTCCTTAGTCCCATGGCTTTCAGTGGGCCCTTTTTAAGTATTTTGCTCTGGGCGTTCAGGATTTGGCTGAATTTTTATACAAGCCCCTGTATAAGATGCCCCTTTTGTTTCCGATGCGAATAGAAATTAGAAACACGCCACTTATCATTTGCTGCTCTACAATACGGAAAGTGCTTGAATTGCAACCATTCCTTTAGCGGCTGTTCACAGTTACAACGGCACTGAAAAAAGGGACTTACATCCAGCCCTCATACTTACAACCATCGCTCCATCTCCATGGTCACAAGATCCGAATTCAGACGCTTGGTGACCAACACGTATCTGTGACGGTTGCAACCACCCCAAAGTCCCTTTGTCACCATTTGCAACCTTTCCGGCCAGCTTATGAGAAGCGGTCTATATATATATACACACATATACACAGAGTAGTGGCCAAAATAGTAGAAACCTTTTGGGAAAAGTGTATTTTCTAAAACTAGCTAATAACACCACTTTTTTTTTTTTTGGCATAGTACCATAAAATTATATATCAATGGAAAGATAATTGAATCACGAATGTCATGCAATAACTTTTAGGAAGGATTTGCTATTAGAACAGCAATTACAGTATAAAGAAGAAAAGTGAAACACGTAGAAAAAATGAGATATACAAAAATGATCACCATGTCACTTAATACTTAAGTTGGGTAACCTTTAGCATGAATTACGGCTTTACAAGGTCTTCCCATGGAGTGAACCAAGTCTTTGAGTTCTGCAGCTGTTATAATGTGAAACCAAGATTGAAGGATTGCTTCTATTAACTGGGTTTTATTGTTGGGTAACTTCTGACTAACAGGTTTCTTGAGTCAGCTCTGTAGATTTTTAATTGGGTTAAGGTCAGGACTATTCCCAGGCCATTCCAGCAGTGGAATAGGAATATCTTGAAACTCCCAAAAAAAGTAGTGTTATTAGTCATCAGCCCTCAAAAAAGACACTTTTCCCAAAAGGTTTCCACAATTTTGGCCACTAGTGTGTGTGTGTGTGTGTGTGTGTGTGTGTGTGTGTGTGTATGCAGTGGTGGGATTCAAATAATTTAACAACCAATTCTCTGCCCTAATGATTTCTTCCAACAACCAGTTCACCAAACTGCTCAGAAAGTTAACAACCAGTTCTTCCGAAATGGTGAGAACTGACTGAATCCCACCACTGTATGTGTGTGTGTGTGTGTGTGTGTGTGTGTGTGTGTGTGTGTGTGTATGGAGGTCTTTGGTTATTCGGGTTTTCTCCCGCGTAAAATTGGAAGTGTCTTGGCAACGTTTCGATGAAGTCTCATTCGTCATCTTCAGGCTGGTGTTTTCGGCTTTGTGCTTCCAGGAGCAATGTGTGGTCACAGCTGTTTCTTCCTTTTAACTAACCTTTTAACGATCACACATTGCTCCTGGAAGCACGAAGCCGAGAACACCAGCCTGAAGATGACAAATGAGAGTTCATCGAAACGTTGCCAAGACACTTCCAATTTTACGCGGGAGAAAACCCGAATAACCAAAGACCTCCATACAAATACCCGCGAAAACCTCAGAAAATTTTATATATATATATATATATATATATATATATATATATATATATATGTATATGTATATGTATATGTATATGTATATACACATACACATACACATACACATACACATACATATAAATATACGTGTGTGTGTGTGTGTGTGTGTGTGTGTGTGTGTAGAATTGGCCACGGTTCACTTAAGTACCACCTTGCTTAGCGAGTGCAGGTCCCAAATAAGTCGAGAACCCACCTGTAATAATAGCTCTATCTTGAAAGCATTTTTTTCTCCGGTTTATTTGTGAGGCCCACCTCTTCCAAAATAGATCTGTTGACTTTGGGCCAGATTTGGGGGGTCAACAGATCTGAAAATGGCTTGCAGGAGCGGGCTGTCATATCAGCAACTACCCACAAGTAGCAGACGCCACGGAAGTAACACAGCCTCTGCTCTACTAACCTGTAACACTTAACCCTAAAGCAGGAGTGTCAAACTCCGCCCTGCGGGGGTGCTTAAATCTGGCCAGCGGGGCCTCTCTGGAAACAGCGAAGGATTGGCCCGCGGTGCCTCTGCCGGCAAAAGTGGAGCTCGGGAGGGCTACGAGCGGCCTTCTCGAGCTCCATTTTCAGCTACAACAGCCTCTTGCCACTCTCTGCCAGCGAAAACAGAGCTCGGTTTTCATTGGCAGTGTGCTCAGGCCACCACAAGTGCCTCTGACATGAGTGATGTCGAGCTAGCCACGCCCCCGGCTAAGCCCCCCCCCTGAGGTCAAACACAACCCTGATGAGGCCCTCAATGAAATCAAGTTTGACACCCGTGCCCTAAAGGGTCTGCCTTGGTTCATGTTTCCTCAAGCGGATAGTGGCTCTCTTAGCTTGGTCCAGAGTCATGCTTGAGCCGATCATGCTGCTGTCTTCTCCAGCCTTGTTTGGATTTGAATTCTCTTTTCTATTTGCCTTCTGCACTCACGCTTTTTTTTTTAACCCTCTCCGATGTCGTTCCTCTTAATTTCTTCCTACCTCCATCTTGCGTGGCCTCGCATGCTGCTGCTCCCAAAGATCGGGGCAGCCCAAGCCCGAACCAAAAAGCGCAAAGCTTCCCGAGCCAAGGCAAAGGTGCGTGACTCTCCTGCCTACCCAACACCTGGCTCCTCCTCATCCCTTGCCCACAATCCCCCTCGTTTCTCTTCTCTGCTCTTGGGGTCCTGCTCACCATCAGAAGCCACTGGCGGTGGGAGGACAGGGATGAAGGTAAGACGCGAGAGCTGGCATGCCGTCTGCCAGGGATGGAGGCCACCCACTGTTATGGTCCGCCGGCAGCCTGCAGAGCTGGCAGCAGAGTCGGACAGTGAGGAGGCTGGGGAGGAACATGGGCCAGTCCTGGAGTCTGGGGAAGGCCCCGACGAGGGCTCTGCGTCGGAGGCAGAGAGGGGGCCAGGGCCATCTGGGAGTTATGTGCAGACTCCGGAGCCTCCAGAGTCGGACAGCAGAGAGGCAGGGGAACAGAGGGAACCTGTTCCCAGTGCGCGCTTGCACAGAGCTGCCAGAAAGACAAAAGGGGCGACTCGGGAGTAAGGCTTGGAGATGATTAGCCCTTCCCATAAGACATAAAGGAGGAACAAAGGCACGTGAGCCTTTGCAGGAAGCAACTTTGTTTGTTCCCGTCGGTTTAAATTCTGCAGCTCCGTTTTTACTTTGTGCTCCGTGTGGCCTTGCAAAGTTAGTTGCCAATTAGGTCTTTGGCAGCGTGTCAAGAGAGATAAAGGTGGGTGCTTATCAGCCTTATCCCAAAGGACTGTGGCAGACTTCTGTCGGACTCTTTACAAACTATTCGTGACTCATCACGGGCTGTGAATGAACAGAATCCACACCCGTTGAAATAAAAAGAGGGTTTTTGGGACTAATCGTGTGCTTTTTACTGTCTCAGGAAGCCTAGGTCAGACCACCCACAACAGCTTCTCCCCAGCCTCAGATTGTGTCTGGAGACTACCAACGAGGGAAGTGGGGAGCGGGGTTGGATCTAATGCGGTGTTTTTCAGCCTTGGCAAACTTGAAGATGGGTGGACTTCGACTCCCAGATTTCTGGGAGTCGAAGTCCAGACATCTTCAGCTCGCCGAGATTGAGACACTCTGATCTAATGGAAGGAAGTCATTCCAGAACTAAGAAACAGAACTTTCTCGGGAGTAGTTGTGCAAAAACCGTGTTTAGCCATAATTTTCTGGGTGGTCACAACATATTAAGGTTTAAATTGTGTTTTGGTAAACCCACTAGAGCAGGGGTGTCAAACTCAAGTCCCACGGGCCAAATCCAGCCCACAGAATGCTGAGATCTGGCCCGCGGGGACGCCCCTGGGAACAGTGAAGGACCATCCCACGGTGCCTCTGCCAGCAAAAATGGAGCCATTTTGGGGGGGCGCCAGCCTCCTGCAACCCTCTGCCAGTGAAAAATGGAGCTTGGGAGGGCCGCGCATGGCCCTCCCGAACTCCGTTTTTACTGGCAGAGCGCTCAGGCCACCACAAGCGCCCCCCAACACGAGAGACGTTGAGCTGGCCACGCCTACCCCAGCCCACCCCCCACCCCCCGAGGTCAAAACGCAACTCTGAGGCGGCCCTCAATGAAATTGAGTTTGACACCCCTGTACTAGAGGATGTGAGAACCAGGAAATGTAATATTCCTGTTTCTGTTTTTTTTAAAAAAAAATGGAAAGGCAAGTTTGATAGTATAACTCTGTTTCTTTCCCCTCAAAATTTCCTTTTTTCACTGTACTTCCCTGTGGAACTGTATCTTCAAGTAAAAATTTTCAGAGGACAGCAGGTTGCCTTAAAGGGGACAAGGATTCTCTTCCAGGCCTCGCTGTGTCCCTCTCACACACGTACACAAAGTTCTTTGTTCCTTAAAATTAGCGCTTTTATTCACAATGAACTAAAGAGACTATAGATTATCTTAACTGGGTAGCAACTGTATTCATTCAATCGTACGGATAAATATTATCTATATTAATTCTTCAAGACCAGGGTGTATTTTTTTTAAAAAAATATCAGATAACCAATGCATACTTTTTCCTACAGGAAGACTCAGAGGAAAGCGAAATTGATCTGGATGATGATGACGACGATGATGATGATGATTTGGAAGATGACAGCATGGACATCTCCCCCACCAAGGCCAATCGGAGGGTCAGGAAGCCGGAGCCACTGGAGGAGAGCGATAATGATTTCTGAGGAACCTCAACAGGAATGAACCTCACATCTTCAAGTTAACAGTCTAGAAACAAAATCTCAGTCAGCGCTAGGATGTGATTCTCGGGGATTTCAAAGAGCAGTTTAGGATGAGTTATCAGCTTGAGTCTGTGTCTACTTTACAGACTACAGTTGAGCCTTGAAAACTCTGTGACAAGATGAAAAATAATAATTATTTTTTTTATCAAAGATCAAGGCAAAATTGTCAGTTGAGCAAAGTGGAGAAACCCCCTTCAAGAAGAAGCTCATGGGTTTTGAGCTACCCCAGGTGTTTGAACTCCCCATTTGTCCTTGAAGCTATTGGTACATCCAATTCCAAGTTGGTCCATTGAGGAGAAACCTTCATCAGAGACGGGGGTGTGGGGGATGGAAATAGCTCTAGGGAAAAACAAGAGTTTATTTTAACCGAATTAATCATACACAACTCTAATACCATCCTTGGTCCGTCTGTAGAAACATCTCTCTTCAGATTCATGGAAGTATTTGATAGACCATTTTGCTTAAGCCAAGAAGTATTAACCTTGTTCTGTACTGACGCATCCTTGGTTCACAACTCTTAAGGCCAACGACAATCTTCTTTCCTTCCGATTTTGGCTGTAACATTCCTGCATTTTGCAAATAAATGCTCTTCACTTCCTCTCCCTTGTCTTTGCTCTGATATCTTTGCCCCCAATTAAGAAATTCAACAAAACGTAATTCCAAAATCAATCTACCGGCCTCTTTCAAATCAGCTTTGGTCATGTCGCTTCATCCAAGTATCCTCTTTGGAGCAAAAAACCAAGAAAACTCATGATTGGTTGAGAGTGAGTCGGGCTTCTCTTTGATTCCAGTTTCATGGCTGCATCTCCCCTTCAGGTCTATCCCGGGGCCTTCAAGGACATTCATTCTTTCACCATGCCCTCAGTCAATGGTCACCATGCCCAACGTAGTCCCAACTGTGCTTTATATCTCCACCACGCAGCTAGGGGTGTTCGCTCGGATGGCCTCGGAAATCACCTTCGCTCCCGATTCACCGATTTTATTTCCCAGTAAGCTGTGGGAACAAACAAAGAAGAAGCTTTAGAGAGCCACTTCAACGCAAAGGCTTCAGACTGATCAGCTATCCAATTGCACCAGGTTGGAAATAATAATAATAATACACAGTATACCCATACAACAAAATTCACTTAACACCCAAAGACCAGGTCCAACACACATAACAATCCGCAAACACACTCCCACCCATCACAATTCCCCACCCCTAAACCACCCAAACATCCACACAACAGAGCAAGTAATGCTGTCCAACAGCTCACTGATGGTGGCTCTTTAGTTCATTGTTGAATGCAATTATAGCTCTGGGATAAAAACTATTCAGAAGACATGTGGTCTGAGTTTTCATTGTTCTGTATCTTCTGCCAGAAGGCAACAGACCAAAAAGATTGTAAGCAGGATGGGAAGAGTCTCTGAGAATGTTATGCAACTTCCTCAAACAGCAAGATGCGACGATGTCGTCCAGGGCTGGTAGCTGGAGTCCGATGACGTTCTGGGCAGTTTTAATGATTCTCTGTAGAGCTTTTTTGTCCACTACAGAGCTGCTCCCATACCATGCAAGAATGCCGTATGTCAGGACACTCAGTGGTGCTGCGATAGTAGGACAGAAGTAGATACTGAGATAGATTTATCTTCCTTTGTACAGGAAGTACAAAGAGATGTGGGTTGTACCTTCACTGCTTAACTTTCAGCCGTTGGTTTACGGTGGTTGACCCTTCTTGACCAAACACATTATTTCAGCAGGTCTAACAACTTCTTGGAGCTCCTGCTTGGATCAACACTGGCAATGGTTGGCCACCTTGATTTCTGCTGACTTCTTTTTCAAGTGCATTTGGTTTTTCCAAGCACCGGGGCCTTCTCTATTGACACTTACCAGTGCATTGGGTGTCCAAAACATCTAAGCGTATAGTCTATTACACCAGCTAAGGCACACCTGCATGACCTTAATCTTATCACTTTCTAACCTGCTGGTAAGTATGAAAAACCTAAACTCCCTATGATCTTCACTTCACCATAAGTGTGGCAGTAGGAACTTCTGGAGTTTCTAGACCAATGATGGTGAACCTTTTTGGCACCAAGTGCCCAAACCGGAATGCACGTGCATGCATGTGCACGCGTCGGAGCACGGGAAACCCGAAGACCAGCTGGCCGGTGCGCACATGCCTGGTTTTTGGCTGTTTTGGGAGCCATTTTTTGGGTTGTTTTCAGAACAGTTTTGGGCCGTTTTCCTGGCTGTTTTGGGGCCGTTTTCAGGCCATTTCCAGGCTGTTTTTGCCATGAAAAATGGCCTGAAAACAGCTCAAAAAACAGGGCAAAACCAGACCCCCAAATGGCCTGTTTTTTGGCCATTTTTTGGCTATTTTCCGACACTCCAGCGTCCGTGAAGACCAGCTGGCGACGGCATGTATGCCCACAGAGAGTTCGCCATCATGGTTCTAGACCAACATCTCCAGTAAGCATCGCCCTTAGGAAAGGCTGTTTTAGTTCAATCAAAGGTACTTACTTGATGTACGTGAGGTTGTGACTTCCCGTCAGTGCCATGGCAATGCAGATCGCCCCATCCATGCCCAAGGAGTTCTCCTGGAGACTGAACAAGAACATGGAAACATCTGGCTATCTATGCACAAATACGAAGTTCTAACATGGTTCGCTCAGCCTGCAGAGCGAACCAATTTCTTGCCATTTGTATTTGTGTTTCAGCCTTTGGTCTGATCTCACATGTGCTTCGTATCAGCTCTAGCTTTATTTTCTATTAAAGATCCTGAGAAACACCAAACGGATACTAAGAATCGATCAAAGAGCCTTGGTAGTACAGTGGTCTAAAGCACCCTGTTATTAACACCAGCTGCCTGCAATTATTGCAGGTTCGAATCTCACCAGGCTCAAGGTTGACTCAGCCTTCCATCCTTTCTAAGGTAGATAAATTGAGGACCCAGTTTGTGGGGGCAATAAGCTGACTTTGTATAAATATACAAAAGTATGAAGGCTATTGCTTAGCACATTGTAAGCCGCCCTGAGTCTCCGGAGAAGGGCGGCATATAAATCAAATTTTTTTAAAAAAACAAAAACCGTACGCCTGAAGAAAAGTCATACGCAACTCTAAAGCCGTGTTTGAAAAATTTGCCGATGCAACAGTCCTGTTTTGCATTTCCTGTTTCCTTGAGCTCAAGCTGTTTCTTTCAGCTTAAGACATTTCCTCGAGCTTAAGACATTTCAAGACAGCCAGTTGATTTAGGAACAAAGATACGACATGAAATATTGATAATTTCAAAATATTGTCACAAATCTAACAATTGCTTGATGATAGGTACGATATTGGTTAGAGTAGGCTCTTAAGGCTAATTTGAGCAATAGCATACATCAAGAGCATCCAACCTTGACAACTTGAAGACTTGTGGACTTCATCGCCCAGAATTCCCCAGCCAGTCCTGCTGGTGGAGAATTCTGGGAGTTGAAGTTCACAAGTCATAAGTTTTAAAAAGTTCTGCAATTCTGGAAGTTGAAATCCATAAGTCTTTAAAGTTGCCACGAGTTGGACACTCATAGCATATAGTAAGAATTCTTCACAAGCAGCTTTTCCCACACGCACTACTTACTTCAACCTGCGGAGGGTGCTGTTAACTTTCAAGGAATGGGCCATAGCCTTGGCTCCCATCAAACCAATGGAGTTTCCTCTAAGGCTGAAATCAGAAGAAAGGAAGAATCATGAGGAGGAGGATTGACGGAGCTACAGCTTGATGGAGAAGTTTAGCCATCTCTGAGATAGAAAGGGGGAGAGAGAGAGACCCCCACCCCCATAATCCAGGCAGGGAATGACCCTCTTCCCCAATGTTCCCAGGTGGTATCCAAGAAACACCATTAAATATATATAAATGAATGAATGAATCTTGTGAGAAGTTGGGACAGCTGAAATCTAAATAGGTTTCAGAGATTTTTGAGGGGGCTCCAAGCAGGGGAGGGCTGCTGGGTGTTCACAGGGGTTCGCGAGAACCCCTAGCTAAGATTCTGTGCAGTTCAGAGAACTCCCAAATCCCCCTCCTGGCTGGCCCCGCCCACCCCTCCCCTCCCAGGAGTCCCCATGCGGCCTGTTTTGGATGCAAATAAGTGCAGGTAAGTGAGGCTTGGGGAGGGCAAAAAATGGGCCTACCGGAAGTTCAGGAAGGCTGGAAACGGACCTGTTTCTGGCCTCCAGAGGGCCTCTGGAGCCTGGGGAGGCTGTTTTTGCCCTCCCAGAGGTTCAAGAAAAGCCTTCGGAGCCCGGGGAGGGCAAAAACACCCCTCCACTGGTGCAGGAGGCCAACTAGGCCACACCCATCATGGCCACGCCCACCCAACAACCGGGCAGAGAATCCCTTACTAAATTTTTGAAGCCCACCCCTGCCTCCAAGTCTGAACTCTTGAATTGGGCAAGGCTGGCACAGATCTAGTCATGTGTCTCTCCACCTCAGCAATTTTAAGATACGTGGACTTCAACTCCCAAGATTCCTCAGCTCGGGGAATCCTAGGAGTTGAAATCCACCTACCTTAAAAGTTGCTGAGGTTGAGAAACCTGGTTCTCTCCTAAGGGCACTTCCCGAGAATGCTCAGCCATCTCAGCAATTCCCGGTGGGGATAATGGGAACTGTAATCCATCCCACCTGGTGAGTGGCAGATGTGTGAAGCTGGACTCCGCCAACCTGTTAGGGTCTGAGATGGATGAGTGGAATCCCCCATTCCCACTCTGCACCTTTATTAAAACCAAGCAGGGGCTTTTTAGATCGAGCCAAGGAGATGGTTACTACACTTCGAAGGTAAAGGTTCCCCTCACACATACGTGCTAGTCATTCCCGACTCTAGGGGGCAGTGCTCATCTCCATTTCAAAGCCAAAGAGCCAGCACTGTCCGAAGACATCTCCATGGTCATGTGACCGGCATGACTCAACGGCAAAGGCGCACGGAATGCTGTTCCCTTCCCACCAAAGGTGGTCCCTATTTTTCTACTTGCATTTTTTAACCTGCTTTCCAACTGCTAGGTTAGCTGGAGCTGGGACAGGTAACGGGAGCTCACCCCGTTACGCGGTGCTAGGGATTCGAACCACTGAACTTCCAGCCCTCTCAATCGACAAGTTCAGGGTCTTAACCACTGAGCCATCGCATCAAAAAGCCCAATTAAAAAGATGGAAACTTCACGTGAAATGATCGATCTTCATCATTCGATAGAACAGCAACGAGGAATTGCTTGGCGATTCAAAAGAGGAGTGGACAGTTTGGAGATGTTTAAATAGACTCTGTACTTGTTGTGACCTCAACTCCCGAGCCTGTCCTAACAGAGGAAGAGGACTCAGAAGGTGATGGGGAGGAACTGATAAGGCCTCCCTCTCCAGGACCCTCCTCTCTGGCAATGCCTCAGGTTCCATCCGAAGGCCAAGAGGAACAGCCTGGGATATGCCAGGAGGAAAGCCTATCAAAACAACAACAGATAGGGAGCGAGGATGATGAATCCTGGCTTGATCCCAGGCAGTGTCGGAGGGAGAAGCGTGCGCAGCAACGAAAAAGGCGTGGGAGGGCCGGAGATTGAGCTAAGTCACTGAGCCACACCCCACCAGGAATAAAAGTGGGTGTGATTGCTCTTCAGGCTTTGTGACGGTCAAAGTTAAAAACCTGAGAGTCACATCGCGTTACCTGAAATCTGGCTTGTGCATATTTGGATTGGACCTTGGCTAACTCTTGCTTCGTGGATTACTTTTTGCTACTAAACCGGACTGAGGATAAACTCTCTCGTGCTTACTGTGAGTGAAAACTGACTTGGCAGGCATTTCGCAGTTTACTGCCAAAACTCTTATCTGCAAGGGTTTCTAGTCTGATTGCTTAATAAAATCTTGGCAGGCGTGCCTGGTTGGGTGTTTGCCTGTGTGGGGAAGGGGGACAGAACAGCACTGGTTTGGCTAGCTAGAACTAAAGACCCCATGGAAAAAATGGGGGCTTCTTCCAGAGGATATGGATATTTACTGTGAATGTTGGCACCATTCGAACAATATTTCCGGATTCCTGCATAAGTGGATAGCTGCGTTCCTATCAAACAGGCAGCAAGTAGTCAAAATAGGGAATGACAATGCTGCTACTCTACAAAAAGACCTCGACTATGTGTCAGGAGCCTGAGTGGCGTAGCAGGCTAATGCCTCCTACTAAGCCAGCATTTAATATCCAGCTGCCTGCAATTACTGCGAGTTCTAATCTCACCAGGCTCAAGGTTGACTCAACTTTCCATCCTAATCTTGCATAGTTTCTTCTCCGGTAATATTGGGTATGGGGCGTGCATAAGCGCACCTGCGTGCCTACCGTCCCTGTCCTAACGTTTTCTTTTATTCGTATCCTTTTCCTGTATTTATAATTATGTTTACGCTTGCATCTGTCATAAAATACATGCTTGACGAAATAAACAAATAAATAAAAACGATCCATCTTTTACACTGCCCCACTGGAACCGACATGCACACAGAATGACACGCTGGTCGGAAATATCCCCTAGCCATGAACGTTTTAATCTTTTCAAATTTAAAATTAATAATCCCCCCCCCCTTTCTAGTTCCTGTGTTGTTCACATGAGACCAGATCCCTCCTTATGGGAAATAAGATGAGATTACTTACTCCAACACGGCAAGGTTCTTGTTAACGATCAATGCTTCTGCCAAGGCTGTGGCGCCACTCACCCCGATTGCTGCCACCTGCAGGCTGCAAATAAATCGGCACCTTTAAGAAAGGCTCCAATAATGCCAGCCTGCCGTTTGGCACAAAGTGCCAGTACAGTATAAGAGAAGATTTGTAGCTCAGGGTTGAGATGAGGGGGGTCCTTGGTGTTCTCTGAGCTTGGTGGTTGGCTTGAAGACGTTTCATTATCAAACTAGGTAACGTCGTCAGTATGAGGAAGCGTGGGTTGGTGGCGATACAGTGAGTCAATAGCTTGACTCACTGTAGAATAGAAACCCCATCCTCCTTAGTATTGATGATGTTACCTAGTTGGGTAAAGAAACATCTGCAGGAAAACAATCCAGCTCAGAGAACATCAAGACTCCACCATTCATCAGAGCATCCAGGAACTCGGTGGGATCAATGGTCAAAAGAAGGAAAGGTTGTAATTTTCATGATTCTGAATTTTGATATCCAAAATAGTTTGGACCTGCTTCTCCCTGTCCTCTCTGCTTTCCATATAAACAGCATGAAACACACAGGAGAAGCTGGTGAGATCAAAACTAGTGTAGGGTTTCCTACCTAAGCAGGGGGTTGGACCAGGGGTGAAATGCTCCCGGTTCGGACCGGATCGCCCGAACCGATAGCGATGGAGGCGGGTGGTTCGGGGAACTGGTAGCAAAAATCCCTGCCCCCCCCCATGCCCAGCTGAGCTGCGCGATCATCAGAGGCTTTTCTTCTTTTAAATGGCTCTGACGATCCCAGCTGAGTTTTTCTTTTAAAAGAAAAAAAACCTCTGCCGATCAGGCAACTCAGCTTGGATCGTCAGAGCCTTTTGAAAGCATTTTTTTACAACCTCCTCACCGAAGAGGTGGTAGAAAAAATAATTTTAAAAGTTAAAAAAAAATTGGCCACGCCCACCCAGTCACATTACTCCCCCCCCCACCAAGCCACGCCCACATTTGTAGTAACAAATTTTAGATTTCACCACTGGGTTGGACTAGAAGACCTCCAAGGTCCCTTCCAACTCTGTTATTCTATTCTGTTCTGTTCCTGGTTATAAGGAATTCCTTCCATTTATAAAATTGCTGCGGAAAATGAAAGTCCCATCCCATGTTTTAATGTGATGTTTTTTCGTTCACAAAAGAACTGCCAGTTTGGTTTTCTGGGATTTGATGATGGCCTCAGGTTTTAGAGAAGGGATCTAATTGTAGTTCATTAAAGCTTTCTGGTGTTGGAAATAACAAAATAACAGATAAATCATCAGCCATTAAACCTGGGGTGAAATCCAGCAGGTTCTGGAGAACCGGTAGCGGAAATTTTGAGCAGTTCGGAGAACCGGCAAATGCCACCTCTGGCTGGCCCCAGAGTGGGGTGGGAATGGAGATTTTGCAATATCCTTCCCCCAGGAGTGGGGTGAGAATGGAGATTTTGCAGTATCCTTCCCCTGCCACACCCCCAAGCCACACCATGCCCACAGAACCGGTAGTAAAAAAAAAATTGGATTTCACCACTGCATTAAACATAACAGATAGTCCTTGAATTAAGACCACAATTGAGCCCAAAAGTTGGGCCAACAATAGCTGATCTCATCCACCAAATACTTTTGCCCGTCTCTTTTAATTGACGTGCTACCCTTCTACCGTGTTTCCCCAAAAATAAGACATCCCCTGATAATAAGCCCAATTGGGCTTTTGAGCACATGCGCTAAAATTAGCCCCCCCAAATAATCCCCCTGAAAATAAGCCCTCCCCAAAAATATTTAAACACATGGACAGCTGGTTCTCGCCATTTCCTCTGGTTAGGGTTAGGGAGACAGAGCTGGAAATCAGGTAAGATGGCAAGAGGATCCCCGTCTTGCGCCACGTGCCCCAAAATAATAAGACCTGCCCAAAAATAAGGCCAAACGCTTATTTCGGGGTTCAAAAAATATAAGACAGGGTCTTATTTTCGGGGAAACATGGTATGTAGCAAAGAAACTTACTAGAGAGCTTCCAGCGTTGAGTTCACCCGTAGGGCAGAAGCCAAAGCAGCCGTTCCTTCATCCCCAATGGCATTTTCTTGCAAACTGAGAGACAATAAATGCAAAGGACTAGTTTACTTCACAGCTTAAGGTTGGTGGAGATTTGACAGTTATAGGCTCAAAAGTTTGACAATGCCCACGATGGAAGAACAGCTTTTGACGATGATGAAGATTGTGGAAGTGACTTCTTGGATTAAAGAAAAAACACTGCGTTGATGGTTGACTGGGAACATCTTAAGAGAGTTTTTGCATAAAGTTTGCGTATGGGAGACTACCTATACCTACCTCACATCTTCTGAACCAGCCAAGAATTCTTTTGAACCCAATCAAATCCATTTCTGTTCATTCTGTTCAACGGAGGCCTTTGGGGGAGGATTCAACATGGTAGTAGCACCAACTTAGGTTTGTTTTTTTTAATTTGATTTATATGCCGCCCTTCTCCGGAGACTCAGGGCGGCTTACAATGCGCTAAGCAATAGCCTTCATACTTTTGTATATTTATACAAAGTCAGCTTATTGCCCCCACAATCTGGGTCCTCATTTTACCCACCTTAGAAAGGATGGAAGGATGAGCCAACCTAGTTGATGGTTACCCAGACCCATACGTGCTCTAATGGCTGCCTTCACACCAAGCTAAACAAGGTGAGTTTTTTTTTTTAAACCTTGGTTAGTTTTGCTTTGTGGATTAACATGTTGGGCAACTTCCTGCCTGCTTCACTGGTTTATGGTTGGATGTATTGACTAAGCGCAGGTGAAGCTTTCTCAATGACTGTGTGTTGTGGCTCGTCAGCGGAGCTGCTGGTAGACTCAGACAGTGAGGAGGTTGGGGAGGAACATGGGCCAGTCCTGGAGTCTGGGGAAGGCTCTGATGAGGGCTCTGCATCGGAGGCAGAGAGGAGGCCAGGGACATCCAACAGTTATTAGCTGTCTTCAGAGTCAGACATCAGTGGGGCAGAAGAACAGCTGGAGCCTGTTCCCGATGTGCGCATGCACAGAGCTGCCAGGAGAAGGGAACAGCTAAGGAACAAGGGTCAACTCAGGAGTAAAGCCACAGGTGGATGGTAAATGGCCTCTCCCAGAGGGAATAAAGACGAACGAAGGGGAGGAGAGTTTGCAGGAGACAATTCATTCAATTCATTAGAGTGAAGATCTCTTCTTGACTTCTTGCCAAGTATTGTCTCCTACAGTATGACATTTGGAAAATATCGGCCTGGCAGCTCTCCAAGCCTGATAAAAAGTTTGTAGTCGTGAAATCTCATGAAAGACTGTTTGCCGGGACTTTGCTGGAGAGGAATTTCCCTTTAACCTAAATAAAAGAGGTTTTATCGGGATAAGGAGTCGGCTTCGTGCTCTTGGGAAACCTAGGTCAGAACACCGTGTTCCATTGACGGGATATGTAATAGTTAAGATTAAAAAGTAAATATGTAATTATATGTAAGTATTATGTAAGTCATCTCAAAAGCCTTCTGCTACAACCCAATTATCACATGTCTACATCAATCCCGAGATTTTAAAAAGGTGGAATCCACCTCCACCCCCACCCCACCCCAATTCATTGCAAAAACGGTTCATCTTAGATTTAGATGAAAACTTACTCCAAGACAGTCAGGCTCCTGTTGCATTGCAAAGCTAGATTCAGGGCTTTAGCAGCTTTGGCCTGAATGAAATTCCACTGCAAGCTAAAAGAAGAGAGAAAAATCAGAAAAAAAGCCCAATCTGGAGAGTATCCGTTCAGAATATGGATGCTGTGGGGTCTGAATTAGTCCCCTTGGCTTTGCATTTCGGAAGATGCCAAGGCCTAAAAGCAAGGATGAGGCCATGCCAAGAAAGACTTCAAACGCCACCCTGGCATAAACTCCACAACTCACTGCAGAGAAGTGAGGGCTTGGTTCTCCTTCAAGGCCTGGGCAATGGCATGGATCCCCTCGTCATGAAGCAAGTTGGCTGCCAAGCTAGAAGAAACGCCCAAAGAAAAGAGGGTTAAAAAAGTGCATGGATGCCACTGAAGATTCAGCTTCACGGGGATTATTTCAAAATAATATTATATACTCATCGCTTCCTGGTTTCTAGCCCTATGCCTTTAATTGCGACAGCAACTTGGCTGTCAAAACTAATGTAGAAAATTAGCACCTATCCCTCTCTTAGAAGAATGAAATATTTTGAGAAATATTAAAAAGGCAGAATATTATGTTTCCCTAAAGGGAGAAATGGAGAAACATGCTCTTGGAAAGCCGCCCCCACTTTTCTTGATGGCCCTCAGATGTCAGCATTTAAGAGAGAAAGAGATAGATAGCCCTATTCATAAGCAAATTCCCTGCAGCAAGGTCTGAACCAGTGGTGGGTTTCAAAACTTTTTACTACCGGTTCTGCGGGTGTGGCTTGGTGGGCGTGGCTTGGTGGGCGTGGCAGGGGAAGGATACTCTAAAATCTCCATTCCCTCCCCAATCCAGGGGGAGGTTACTGCAAATTCCCCACTTCCTCCCGATCAGCTGGGACTTGAGAGGCAGAGAATAGATGGGGGCGGGGCCAGTCAGAATTTTTACTACCGGTTCTCCGAACTACTCAATATTTCCGTTACCGGTTCTCCAGAACTGGTCAGAACCTGCTGAAACCCATCTCTGGTCTGAACAAAGGTAGTCTTCAACCTCAATAGGAATTGCCCAACAAGCCCCTTCATTGCATCAGCCCAAACTTCAACCAAGCTTATCTCAGACAAACTCCTAAGGGATTTGTACATGGTCCTATGGGAGTCTGATAACAGCCAATAGAATACATGCTCTTGCACAGGAACAGGAAGCTCAAGTGCAAAGCCCAAGAGAAGGAATAAGCCCCACCCCACCCCCACTCTCAACTCCATGTGGTCAGCTGCACCAGAACCACAAACGTGGTTCTGTTCATCAATAAATGGACACTCTTTCCAATCGGCCTCCAGCCTCCATTTTGTCTCCCGGTTGGAACTGAACCAGATGGATATTTCTTCCCACACTATCAAAGCAATAGTTAAATAGCTAGTTTTAGAAAGTTTTAATAGAAAATAGAAAGTTTTACAAGGCCTGTTGCTCTTTGCATTTAGGCCCACAATCGATCTTTTTGAGAAATACCTCCCTTAAGATCAAGTGTCCCAATAAACCAATGAAACACATCCTCAATACAATTAGCGACTTACAGTGCACAGAATGGGACAACTCGCTGTGGCCAGCTTTCTACAGCCAACTCACCGTCGGACAACTCGCGGCAGGACAATTCAACAATTCTATTTAATTATTTAAAATAAATAAAATGAGTGGTACAGTGGCCTAGAGGTGGTGCTCTCGCCTCACAATCAGGAGGCTGCGAGTTCGATCCTAAGTAGAGGCAGATATTTCTCTCTCTGGGCACAATGAGAATATTATCTGCTGAACAAAACTCCACATTGGCAACAGGAAGGGCATCCGGCCAGTAAATGCTCGGCTCCATTCAGTTGCCCAGACTCCACCCCGCAAGGGATTATGGGGTCATTAAAAGAAGATTTAAAATAAATAAAAGATTATTTTAATTTCTGCCATTCGCATTTCATTCTGTCCCTCCTTTTGCATTCTTTCTTCCATGATTCTATTCTGCCATTTCTTTGATATTAGCGCAACTTTTGTCCTGCGGCGAGTTGGCCGCGGTGAGCTGGCCGTGGCAAGCACAACCCTTCATTACAAACAGACATGTGAAGTTTGAAGAATAAACACGGAAGGGACTCACTCCAGATTCTTCAGGGTACAATTCGCTCGTAGAGCATTGGCGATGGCTTGCGCTCCCTCTGGGCTGATGGAGTTTTCCCGTAGACTGTTTTTTGTTTTTTTTTTTTAAAGGAAGAGAAAACCATTATTGGCGTTTTCTTACTACCTTCGTTTGGTATGACACTTAAGAAGATAGAAGAGGAGGGGGAATCTGCATCCTTACGATCAGGGGTGGGATTCAAAAAATCTTAGCAACCGGTTCTCTGCCAGGTTGCTAGGTGGGCGTGGCCTACTCGGCCTCCTGCACCACGGCAGACGGAGAGTGTTTTCACCCTACCCAGGCTCCGGAGGCTTTCCTTGAGCCTCTGGGTGGGTGAAAACGGCCTCCCCCTGGCTCCGGAGGCCCTCCAGATACCTGGCATCCAAAATGGGCCACATGGAGACTCCTGGGAGGGGAGGGGAGGTGTAGGCGTGGCCAGCCAGTCCTTGCAACTACCAGTTCGGCGAACCAGACTAAAATTACCATCTAGCCGAACCGGCTGAATCTCACCCCTGCTTACGATTCACTTTTGTGATGATTTAATAGCTAATTGTTTTATTTACACACACACACACACACTCTTCCCCAACAAGAATATGAAGAAGTGGACACGAGAGATGAATCTTCCAGATATCCCGAGCATCTGATAATCTTTGGGGAGGTGTAATATTGTAAGTGTAAGTGTGCTGATAGAAGAGAAGATTTATAGTTCAGGGTTGTGCTGTGGGGTCTTTGGTACTCTTTGAGCTTGGTGGTTTCCTGGCAGACGTTTCATTACCAAGCTAGGTAACATCATCAGTGCCAGTCATGAAATGTCTGCCAGAAAACAACCAAGCTCAGAAAACACCGAGGATTCTCGCAAACGCAAGTGTGTAGGATCATCCCTGTTGACTTTGGCCAATGTGGTAAACCAGAGGTCTTCAAACTTGGCAGCTTTAAGACTTGTGGACTTCAACTCCCAGAATTCTCCAGCCAGC
>WNWU01000025.1:9200663-9215442 GCA_012654045.1 Ptyas mucosa
AGAAGGAGAAGGAGAAGGAGAAGGAGAAGGAGAAGGAGAAGGAGAAGAAAATTCCAAGCTGTTTTTTGCAATTGACAAAATCCTGTTAGTCAATTGCAAAAGGCAGCTTTATCTGGAACAGCTCACATCCTGCAAGGATACCTTTAACACCATCAAACAACATCTACCCAACCCAGGTCTTTGGGAAAAACTCAACAGTTGGGCAAAAATGCCAAATCCAGCCTAAACATCTGGCTGATTATGCACCCAACTGCAATAAAACAGAGCAAGAATGCGTCCTCTGGTAAGAATATCTACTCACCATCCATCAGGGGTTTGCTGGGATCATTAGCTGCAATAGAGTGTTGACTACATGTAGCAGACAAATTCCACCATGTTCACCCTTCAAAACTGTCTACTTGATGCATCCCATGGGATGTCTTACTGGAAAAGCCTTTATCCATGATTCTGAAGGAGGAAAAAAAAGATTATTGCTAAGGCAGAAGGGGGGGGGGAAATCAACCTCTTCAATACATCATTTCTTCTCTCGATTTTTGTTGTTGTATGTGCTTCTAAGCATACTAAAAAGCAGAGACATAACCCTGCCAACAAAAGTGCGTATAGTCAAGGCGATGGTTTTCCCAGTTTCAATGTACGGCTGTGAAAGTTGGACCATAAGGAAGGCTGAGCGCCAGAGAATGGAGGCCTTTGAACTCTGGTGCTGGAGAAGACTCCTGCGAGTTCCTTGGACTGCAAGGCGATCCAACCGGTCAGTCCTAGAGGAGATCAACGCTGACTGCTCTTTAGAAGGCCAGATCCTGAAGAGGAAACTCAAATCCTTTGGCCACCTAATGAGAAGGAAGGACTCACTGGAGAAAAGCCTAATGCTGGGAACGATGGAGGGCAAAAGAAGAATGGGATGGCAGAGAACGAGGTGGCTGGATAGAGTCACTGAAGCAGTCAGCATGAGCTTAAATGGACTCCGGGGGATGGTAGAGGACAAGAAGGCCTGGAGGAACATTGTCCATGGGGTCGCGATGGATCAGACACGACTTCGCAACTAACAACAACAACAACGTCCTTCTATTGTCCTAATAGCAGCACCCAAATTTACCACCTGGCTGGTGTCTTATGGGAAGAAAGTCAAAACACAAGAAGAACAAAAGGACTTGATCAATCCCAACTTGCCATCTTTATCTATCTAGGAACAAAGACAAGAGAATGTATGTCAGCTACCTCTGAGCTTTACTCAGGATTGTGGTCTGCATTACTAAAACAGCCTTGTCCAAAAAACTGGAGCTCAGCAATTGCTGATGCAACATCCTCATAGCTCTGCTGAGTTGTGGGACACTTATGTTGAGAAGCTGAACTTTTAGTTCTGCAGCTGTTATCATGTGAAACCAAGATTGAAGGATTGCTTCTATTAACTGGGTTTTATTGCTGGGTTGCTTCTGACTAACCAGTTTCTTTAGTCGGCTCCATAGATTTTCAATTGGGTGAAGGTCTGGGCTATTCCCAGGCCATTCCAGCAGTGGAATAGGATTATCTTGAAACTCCAAAAAAAACAAGTGATGTTATTAGCCATCAACCCTCAAAAATACACTTTTCCCAAAAGTTTCCACAATTTTGGCCACGACTGTTTACCAAATTGTTTTTCTTTTTTCATTTTGTTTCAACGCCCCTCTTTCCTGCATCCATCCTCTGTGTGCTTTACTATCGTCTTGAAGAATGGCTGAATATGTAGGATAAACTTCCGTATTAAAGAGGGGGGGTGGGAAAAACCCCCACATAGCTACGTCTGCAAAAGGACGATGACTCAGATAGTCCCATCTCTTCAGGAAATAATAAATAAATAAATAAATAAATAAATAAATAAAAACTCCTCCGCTGAAAAGCTCGGCCAGGCAACCCAAATGGTGGTAGGACAGGACTCAGGTCTCCAAAAACAAAAATGAATTTGCATTTTGTATCATAAACACCATTAACGATTCTCGCTCTCCATTTTGTGAAGTTTCCCCAGGATTTGATTCTTCTGATTCTGGGTTAAAGCTACCAATGTTTCCTGCAAACATCTTCAGCCATTTCCCTTGCCTGTTGTATTAAATTTAAAACTTAACAAAACTATCCCTCACTGGTTACGTTTCCCATGTACACATCTCCACATCAGTGGCCACAAGATGCTATACTGTGACTGTTGTCAGAAGGCACACCACCGTTTTAAGCTTTGAAGGAACAGCCCAAATCTTGGCTACACCACTGTCAGGAATTCACGTCTTGTGACTTTTAGCTACCTTATCGGGAAAAAAATTTTAAATAGTTTTTGCTTTCTCCTGTTTGTTTGTTTTTTAAAAAAAAAACATCCCCAAATACAGGTTACGACCACGATTGAGCCCAAAATTTCTGTTGTTAAGTGAGACAGTTATTACCCTGTTTCCCCCAAAATAAGAGATCCCCTGATAATAAGCCCAATCAAGCTTTTGAGTGCATGGCAATAAGACCAAGCACTTATTCCAGGGTTCAAAAAAATATAAGACAGGGTCTTATTTTTGGGAAAACATGGTATCTATCTATCTATCTATCTATTTATCTATCTATCATCTCTTTTTCTCTCTCTCTCTCATCTATCTATCTATCTATTTATCATCTCTTCTCTCATCTATCTATCTATATCTATCTATCGTCTCTCTATCATCTATCTATCATCTTTCTCTCTCTCATCTATCTATCATCTCTTCTCTCTCACCTATCTATCTATATCTATCTATCTATCTATCTATCTATCTATCTATCTATCTATCTATCATCTCTCTATCATCTCTCTATCTATCTATCTATCTATCTATCTATCTATCTATCTATCATCTATCTATCCCTATCTCTCTCTCATTTCTATCTAGATTGTCCCTCCCTCTCTCTCCTCTATTTAGATTCTCTCTCTCTCATCTATCTATCTATCCATCCATCCATCCATCCATCCATCCATCTATCATCTATCTACCCTGTTTCTCCCAAAATAAAACATTCCCTGATAATAAGACCAATTGGGCTTCTGAGCACATGGCAATAAGCCCAAGCGCTTATTTCAGGGTACAAAAAAAAAAAAAGACAGGGTCTTATTTTCGGGGAAACACGGTAAATGAATTTTGCCTCATTTTACCACCATTCTGGCTACAATTATTAAGTGAATCACTGCAGTTGTTTTAAGTTAGTAACACAGTTGTTAAATGAATCTGGCTTCCCCGTTGACTTTACTTGGCAGAAGGTCGCAAAACGGGATCGTATGAGTCACACACACACACACACGGGACGTTGCAACCGTCATAAATATGAATCAGTTGCCAAGCGTCTGCCTTTTGATTCCATGATCAATGCTGCAATGGTCCCAAGTGTGAAAAATGGTCATAAGTCCACTTTTTCCACTTTTTTGTAACTTTGAACGGTCACTAAATGAATTGTTGTAAATTGAGGACTACCTGTACGTATAGGCACACACGCTTAATTTCCTACCTTCTCTGTAAATACTTACATTTCTTGAAGTTCCTCCAGGACTCCTTGCAACTTTCATTTTAAATCAAAACTTCCAGCTTATCGAACGCCAAACGTCTGTATTTTGAGCGCTACACTTTCGAATATGTCTCCTTGCTCGGAAGACCCGGTTTTGAACCACGATATCCTGTCTGGATCAACGGTTTCCAACCGCTGAGAGTTTTTATGATAAAAAAGGTAGATCCAAGTCTCTTTTGGGATGCCTTCGGTCCAAGAATAAAGCGGCGATGAGGCTCACTCCTGTTGCAAACGACAGATTTTTCTTGTCACTGAATTGCCGACATGGTTCCAGCAACGTTGCAATCTCTTTTTTTAATGATTTTTTTTTTTAGTTCAGAGTTTCACTGTTCACCTCTTCCTGTGCTGTGGGGACTCATTCGATCTTCCTTCCTGTTTGTTGCACAGACTACAAGACAATCTGGTGCGGTGAGGTGGCCACTAAGGAGCAATGTGACAGAGGGTGAACCTTAGAGTGTCTTGGTTGATGCTACCAGACCGTGGCAAAAAAAAAGAAGAAGAAGAAGAAGAGAAACCAACTCTCTTTTGATGTGAAAAATCAGCTAGGTGGGAATCCCATTCAATCAATTCAAACAGAGTTATGATTCCGATAGTAGAGTATATTTGTAGCTCAGAATTGAATGGCGAGGTCTTCAGAATAGGTGGCTTTCCTACAGACATTTCACTCCCCAAGTAGATAACATCATCAGTGCTAGAGGGAGTGGGATTTGCTCTCTGTTTATATACCAGTGCCAATAGGAGAGAATATTTGTAACTCAAGGCTGAACTCTGGGGTCCTTGATGCTCTCTTGAGCTTGCTGGCTTTTTTTGCAGATGTTTCATTATCCAAGTACAGGTACACTATATGTGGTACCTTACTCAATAGTAGCAACTGTGAGAGGGATCTTGGAGTCCTAGTGGACAACCATTTCAATATGAGCCAGCCGCGTGCAGCAGCTGCCAAAAAAGCCAACACAGTTCTTGGCTGCATAAACAGAGGGATAGAATCAAGATCAGGTGAAGTGTTAATACTACTTGATAAGGCCATGCTTGGAATACGGCATCCAGTTTTGGTCGCCACAATGTAAAAAAGATGTGGAGACTCTAGAAAGAATGCAGAGAAGAGCAACAGAGGATTAGGGGACTGGAGGCTAAAACATACGAAAAACGGTTGCAGGAACTGGGTGTGTCTAGTTTAATGACAAGAAGGACCAGGGGAGACATGATAGCAGTCTTCTGATATCTCAGGGGCTGCCACAAAGAAGAGGGAGTCAAGCTATTCTCCAAAGCACCTGAGGGCAGGACAAGAAGCAATGGGTGGAAACTCATCAAGGAGAGAAGCGACTTAGAACTAAGGAGAAATTTCCTGACAGTGAGAACAATTAATCAGTGGAACAATTTGCCTCCAGAAGTTGTAAATGCTCCCACACTGGGAGTTTTTAAGAAGAGGTTGGACAACCATTTGTCTGAAGTGGTGTAGGGTTTCCTGCCTAAGCAGGGGGTTGGACTAGAAGACCTCCAAGGTCCCTTCCAACTCTATTACTCTATTCTATTCTATTCTATTCTGTTCTGTTCTGTTCTGTTCTGTTCTGTTCTATTCTATTCTATTCTATTCTATTCTATTCTATTCTATTCTATTCTATTCTATTCTACATCATCAGTGCAATGAATAATTCCTTTTGCAGGAGTCTTGCTCAAGCTTTTTTTTTTAATTATTATTTTGGCACAGCTCACACCCATTTCATATTTGCAGGAGCATTTCCAGTGGATTTCAACGTGCAGGTCAAGACATTTTACTCTTAACAAAAACAAGCCTCTGTTATTTGAAGCAGCTTCTTGTTTTCATTTATGGAAGGTTTCTTAGGAAGTTGCTAAGAAAACTTACCTTTATCTATTTTAATAGGTTGGGAAAAAAATTTCTTGAATAATTTATGCAAAAGTGTTTTTGTTTTTATTTTTATCAAGAGTTTCCTTCCCCCCCCCCCCCCCGTGTTTTTAATTTTATCCAGTTTCCTTTTTTCATTTCATAATCATATCCATCCAGAGAGAGTTAGTATGGTGAAACCAGTTCTGGCTGGTTTTCTTTTGGAGCAAGGAAAACTTTACCTCCATGAGCTGAAAACTACTTGATTCCATTCTGTTTCATATAATTAATTGATGGCTAGCTGGTTATTTTTTTTAGAATAGAATAGAATTCTTTATTGGCCAAGTGTGATTGGACACACAAGGAAATTGTCTTTGGTGCATACGCTCTCAGTGTACATAAAAGAAAAGATACATTCGTCAAGAATCATAAGGTACAACCCTTAATGATAGTCATAGGGTACAAATAAGCAATCAAATCATATTAGGAAACAGTCAATATAAATCTTAAGGATACCAGCAACAAGGTAACAAGCATACAGTCACAAGTGGGAGGAGATGGATGATAGGAATGATGAGAAGATTAGTAGTAATGCAGCCTTAGTGAATAGTTTGACAGTGTTGAGGAAACTATTCGTTTTGCAGAGTGATGACGTTTGGGAGAAAACTGTCCTTGTGTCTAGTTGTTCTGGTGTGCAGTGCTCTATAGCGTCGTTTCGAGGGTAAGAGTTGAAAAAGTTTACATCCAGGATGCGAGGGGTCTGTAGATATTTTCCCAGCCCTCTTTTTGACTCGTGCAGTATACAGGTCCTCAATGGAAGGCAGGTTGGTAGCCGTTGTTTTTTCTGCAGTTCTAATTATCCTCTGAAGTCGGTGTCTGTCTTGTTGGGTTGCAGAACCAAACCAGACAGTCATAGGAATCGGTGACCCTAGATTCAAACACAGAAGGCCAACCAGTTTGGCCTGATGATGCATAATTGGGCTGGATCCAGATGTTACGAACAAGTTATTGTCTATCGAAGTCCAGCTACATGCTTTGTCTACCCCAACCTGACTTCTGCTTTCCCTTTCTTCGGTAATCATCAGCTGGGCTTCGGAGAAACAAGTATTAGACATTGGGTATTTGATCAGCTTCCTCTTCTTGGCATTCTCCAGATGTGCTAGCGCTTCAACGCCCAGTGACTGGAATGCTAGAAATTTTATTTATTTATTCTGCGACTGTATATGGCCACTTGAACCAAATGATTCTGGATTCTGAACCAGGGTGTTCTTTGATTCAGCAGTTGTTGAAGGCCACAAAGTACAGTGTTTCCCCCAAAATAAGATCCTGTCTTATATTTTTTTTCAATCCTGAAATAAGCGCTTGGCCTTATTTTTGGGGAGGTCTTATTATTTTGGGGCACGTGGAACAAGATGGGGCTCTTCTTGCCATCTTACCTGATTTCCAACTCTGCGTTTAAATATTTTCAGGGAGGGCTTATTTTCGGGGGGGGGCTTAATTTAGTGCATGCGCTCAAAAGCCCAATTGGGCTTATTATCAGGGGATGTCTTATTTTGGGGGAAACAGGGTAGATGAAGCTCGGTCTTCCAAGTGGGCGAAGTAGTTTCTCTGATTTAAAAAAAAAATATTGTGGTAAGTTGATTTTAGACCTTATGGTTTCCACCACCTTCCTGTTTTAAAATGGCAAGAAATGGCTTCTTCAGTTTTCAACAACGCATTCATATTTGCAAAAAAAAAGGGGGAGTTAAAGGTTTGCAGCATGCCCAATCTTTATTTGAGCTGACAAACTTCACTCAATTCAAGGTTGACATTGAGGATTAAAAAGCAATGTGTTTGAAGTCAAATTGTGTTGAATATTGTGTACTCTGAAAATGTTTGCTCACTAATCCTAGGACCCTTTCTCTCTCTTTTTCCGTTAATCCTTCCTTCCTTCCTTCCTCCCTTCTTTTTTTTTCTTTTTATCATCTCTCCCTATGGCTTTTTGTTTCTTTTGTTTCTTTCTTTTTCTTTCTTTTTTTCTTCCTTCCTTCCTTCCTCCCTCCCTTTTCTTCTTTTTATCATCTCTCCCCTGTGCCTTTTCTTTTGTTTCTTTGTTTTTCTTTCTTCCTTCCTTCCTCCCTTTCTTTTTTTTATCATCTCTCCCTACTGCCTTTCTTTCTTTCTTTTTCTTTCTTTCTCTTTTTTTCTTTTTCCTTCTTTTTCTTCCTTCCTTCCTTCCTTCTTTCCCTCCCTCCCTCCCTCCCTCCCTTTCTTCCTTCCTTCCTTCCTCTTTCTTCCTCTTTCTCTTAGCCATCCCTCCATCCAGCCTAGGTCAGCTATCTTCTGTCTCCTTGTCACTTTGCTCAGATGGTTATAGACTTGTGGCATGCGAGCGCTCGCATCAAATCAGCCTACAGACAGGATGCAGAAAACCACATTCAAAGAAGAAGAGGGAGGCACGGACATTTTATGACATGTCAATTCTATAATCGAGCAAGGGGTGGAAAAAAACAGAACAACCCCTGAATAACTTCAAATCAGCTGTCCAATTTGATTATTCTGAGCTTAGGAGAGACCATTGCCAACGAAGTGTCATTGACAAGGTTTCCAATTAGGTAAACCGATAGCTGCCAGTTAGAAAACCTTATTAACATGCCAGGTGTGGTATCTGTAAAGTTACGGCTGTTGTGAATGTGGGTAAAATCCAAGAAACTCGGATATTAGAAGGATGAAAATAGATTTAGCTGGTCGATGTGCAGGCGCCAGAGGCCTGGGAAAACACCATGGAGTAAACCAAGAGTGTGGGTTTCTTCTTTTTTGTGGGGGAGGAGAGAGGGGGGTTGACATGAGAAAGCAGTTGTCAGTCCCACTAGATTATGGGTCGGCAACCTTAAACCCTCAAAGAGCCACAAAGGTCTTAACCAGAAGCCCCCCGTTCAATTCTGGAGCCGACCGGAAGTCCAGTTCCCTCACCATAGAGTCTCCACCTAGCACGGCATCCTTTTGCCTCTACCTGTCCTAACTGAAAGCCCTATCAATTGTGGAGCTGACCAGAAAACCCGTCCCTTGCCAGTCTCCCTTCCTGGTGCGCCATGCTTTTCCTCCCCATAACCAGAAGCTCCTCTCAAAATTGTGGTGACAAGGAGCCACAGCAGAGGGATGAAAGAGCCACATGCGGCTCCAGAGCCACAGGTTGCTGACCCCTGCACTAGATGAACCAGATCAGAAAATCAGCTCTACAGGAAGACTGCTTTTATTGAGTTGGCTTATAAACAGAATCTTGCTATTCTGTTTGTGTGGACCTCCACCCCATCCACTTATACCCCAGTGAATTGGGGTGTGTGTGTGTGTGTGTTGTTTTTTCTGGATTGCTTTTAAATGTTATATTGTTCTGGATTGAAAAACCATTGCAGCCCCTTCTGCTTAGATTTCTGCATCTTTTCATTAAGGTCATCATGTTGACTCTCGACAGTAGTGGATTTACAGGGCTGGATCCAGCATCTTTGAAGAAAACTAATACCTGTATAGATTTTATTCCGAGGACTGAGTTCTAGGGCAGGGATCTGCAACCTTAAATACTCAAATTTGGACCAGTTTCCCACATAAAAGAAAACACCGGGAGCCACAAAACCTAGATGGGTGCGGCCAACTCGATGTCACTCACTTCCACCAGTCACATGACCACCAACTCCCCCCAGCCATGCCTACCCAGCCAGTCATTAGGGTAGAGAACAAGTTGTTAAAAAACACCGGGAACCACAAAATCCTTTTGACATCTCTCTCTCTCCCCTCCCTCCCTCCCTCCCTCCCTCCCTCCCTCCCCACTCCCTCCCTCTCTCTCCCCCTCTATATCTCTCTGTCTCTGTCCTGGCCGCTTCTCCATCCCCCGCCATCACCCTTACCTTCTCACGCCAGGCGAGGAGTGACTGGGAGGGGAGGGCCAGTCAGTGGTGGGAATCACCTGACAGGCAGCCATAGCAGAGGGTCCAAAGAGTCGTATGCGGCTCCGGAGCCGCAGGTTGCTGACCCCTGTTCTAGGGAGTACAAACTTACTGTATTTAGTGGGTGGGTGTTTATGTGAGGTTGAAGAAATTAGTTCTTGTGCTGGTCGTGACGAAGAGCAACCTCTTCCGAAAGCAGATCTCCATTCCTTTCTTTTCTGGATCCGTTTAGATCTCTTGATGCTATGAACCCTGACCCTTATGAACGTTGATCAGATATAGAACAGAATAGAATAAGAGTTGGAAGGGACCTTAGAGGTCTTCTAGTCCAACCCCTGCTTAGGCAGGAAACCCTACACCACTTCAGACAAATGGTTATCTGATCTTAAAATCTTCCAGTGTTGGAGCATTCACAACTTCTGGAGGCAAATTGTTCCACTGATTCATTGTTCTTAACTGTCAGGAAATTTCTCCTTAGTTCTAGACTGCTTCTCTCCTTGATTAGTTTCCACCCATTGCTTCTTGTCCTGCCCTCAGGGGCTTTGGAGAATAGCTTGACTCCCTCTTCTTTGGAGCAGCCCCTGAGATATTGGAAGACTGCTATCATGTCTCCCCTAGTCCTTCTTTTCATTAAACTAGACATACCCAGTTCCTGCAACCGTTCTTCATGTTTTAGCCTCCAGTCCCTTAATCATCTTTGTTGCTCTTCTCGACACTCTTTCTAGTCTCTTTTTACATTGTGGCGACCAAAACTGGTGGTTTCATTCCAGGAAAGGGCTGTAGCTTTTAGTACATTCTTGCCCACCAGATCAAGCAAGGAAGTCCCACTCCTCTCCTCCTTGGCAAATCAGTAGCAGACAGGGGTTTTTCTAGAGCAGAATTCTGGAAGTCCCAATATCTTAAACCTGCTTTAGTTGAGAAACCCTGCTCTTTCAGTCATGTTTCCAATTTCAGAAATGTTTTAATGATTTCATGGGGTGCAGCGAGGCGGAGAATGTCACGTGTTTAATTATTAAATTTCAAACTAGGTGTCCAATAAAAGGAAACCTTACTGGTCCACAGAAAACTGTTTCAGCAGAGAGAAGTAAATAAAAGATAAGGCTGCGTTTCTAATGGGATGGAGGAGCTTGTTATGTTTGCATAACGGAAAATCCGGGTTCTGCATGGAAAGCGTTTGCCTCAATTTGCCTTGTGTTAAGATGTTCCTAAAATGCTGCTTGCAAAAGTCTGTTGTTTAGCGCTCTCTATTCTGCAAAGTGATGGAAAGCAGCTTTTGCTTCAAACCAAATCAAGAATAATAGGATTTATTTTGCCTTTTGGGTGGTGTTGGTGCTAACAGTGGCTCAGTGATTTAAGACACTGGGCTTGTCAGCTGGAAAGCCCGGGTTTGAAACCCAAGTGCCACAAGACAGGGTGAGCTCATCTCCTTACCTCAGTTCCCACCAACCGAGGTCAAAAGTATGCAAATGTGAGTAGATAAATAGGTACTACGTCGGTGGGAAGGTAACAGTGCTCCGTGATGTTACCGCTGGTCACATGATCACAAAAATTCCTCAGAGTGCTGGCTCAATGGCCTTGAAATAGAGATAAACACTGCCCCCTATAGTTGACAATAACTAGCAGAGTAAAATCCGCAGGGACTTTTTTTAAAAAAGAAAAAAGTATATTTAGACTTTGTAGACTTCTAGAACCACTGCAATGCTTCATATTCTGCAGACTTTTCCATCAAACTGGTCGGCTTGCGCGGAAAGGACTCCATCCATCCTCTTGGGATGTCCAAAATCTCATTTTGGAAAAGGCCGCGTTATTGAATAGACTGCAGTTTGCTGGGTTCACACAATATGCCATGCTATAAACCATGGTTTACAAAACCACAAGGACACTGTTCATGTACTACGTGAAATCAAAGCCAAACAAAGCAGAGTTTGGCTCAGCAAGAAGTCTGAATCCAGTTAATGAAAGAATCTCAGTTTAAATCCAAGTCTTCTGACTTCGGGACTCAAAAGGAAGCAGCAACTAATTAACTACTCAATATGCAGACTGGAAAATCTAATTCCAAGGGTAAAGCAGAGAAATGCCCAATTATTTAATTACAGAATAAGAGCCACTTATGCTTGAAGAGGCATTATGTTATATTATTCTAATAAAATAGGAACAATTTTCACCCATAATGCTACAAGCAGGATAGGAGGGATTATCCTTCAAGTGACAAAATGTCAAGTTAAAATTTAAGAGTTTTAAACTGAGGCAAGCTTTTAGTTTTAACGCAGCTACAAGTCTGTTGAGTCCCGTTTTGAATCTGTACGAGGTCTACCTTCCATTCGCGCCACACAAAGTTTCCAGAATAGATGCTAAAATGGCTTGAGGATTATTGCGCTATTTTCTCACGAGAGGCCATTTATGAACTGATGGGTGCGTATGAATCCTACATGCTTGTTTTAAAGCAGTTTTCAGAGATGTACCAGGTAGCAGCATAAATCCTCCCCATCCAAATCAGTTTTTAGGAGTATTGGCTCATTTTACGACTGAACATGGCCCATTTAGAACTATGCTGAAGTCTGTAGCATATGTCTCCTTCATTCACACTGAAGATTTATTTGTACTGAAAAGTGGAGATTATACATGTATTCCTTCCATAAATTACATCCGTCTAAGTAAGAATTATCAGGGACGCAGTGGCTCAGTGGCTAAGACGCTGAGCTTGTTGATCAAAAGGTCGGCAGTTCAGCGGTTTGAATCCCTAGTGCCGTGTAATGAGGTGAGTTCCCGTTACTTGTTCCCGCTTCTGCCAACCTAGCAGTTCGAAAGCACATAAAAAATACGAGAAAAATAGAGACCACCTTTGATGGGAAGGTAACAGTATTCCATGCACTTTTGGTGTTGAGTCATGCCGGCCACATGACCACGGAGACGTCTTCGGACAGCGCTGGCTCTTCAGGTTTGAAATGGAGATGAGCACCGCCCCCTAGAGTCAGGAACGACTAGCACGTATGTGCGAGGGGAACCTTTACCTTTACTTTTTAAGTAAGAATTACTCAAGCAGCTTCTCACCCAACCTTTTCTGAAGAAATGGAGATCAATTTAGCCAATTAAGGTCACATATATACCATGCTATTTTTCCCCCAGTGACTGGATGAACAAGGTCATGAATAAATTCTACAAATTTTAGCTGCTTGCCGTAAATATAACTGGACATTTGATACTCGTAGCAATTAGCTGCAATGTGTTCTGTCTTGGCTTGTCAGGTTGACTCCTGCCAACCGAAAATATTGAGAAGCCAACTAGGGTGAAAGTAACATGTTATCCGTTTCCGTATCTGGGCTGATCAGAACAATCTTACATGAATACCTTTTCTAATATATTTATTATGCCATAAGACATAGCAGGCCATGTAGGGCTATGACATTAAGACTGAGAATGCCACTTTGCACTTGGTAGACATTATAGAGGCGTGAATGCCACCTGCTGGAATGCCAGAGCGCGATTTTTGTTGTTGCAAGTCACTGACAAATCGGATCTCCAGATGCGTTGAGCTGTTCTAGTCGTCTCCAGCCAACAAAGCCAAGGAGCAAGCTGGAAATCCCAATATACTACCATTGGCCATTAAAGGGCTGGTGGGCACAGAGTTGAAAGAGCTCAAGTGGATTTCCAAACGGTTTGAATGGATTATGTCCAATATTTCTTAGGTGAATTATAGTCTATTTCTTGTCTAGTCTGTTTCCCCATCCTCATCCTTTGGATTTAAAGCAGGAGACTATGATGCAACAAGCAAATGTGCGGATTAGCCCAGTCAATCCAGATTCCCAAGGAAGTCTGGAAAAGAGATCTCTCAAGTACAAGGTGAAAAGGATTCTGGATCGGATTTCATCTGACGAGAGGCTTCCTTTTATGGTAGACTCACACCCCATTTAGGTTCCTGGTGTGTCTTGGTTTGACACTCGGAAGGAACATGACTCATTTGGTGCGAGGGAGTCACAGACGTTCCTTCTAGTCATAGAATGATCTCCTCTTAGCGAGAATAGAACTCTACAGTAGTGGTCAAACTTGTGGAAACCTTTTGGGAAAAGTGTATTTTTGAGGTTTGATGACTAATAACACTACTTTTTTTGGAGTTTCAAGATAATCCTATTCCACTGCTGGAATGGCCTGGGAATAGCCCAGACCTTAACCCAATGGAAAATCTATGGAGCCGACTAAAGAAACTGGTTAGTCAGAAGCAACCCAACAATAAAACCCAGTTAATAGAAGCAATCCTTCAATCTTGGTTTCACATTAGAACAGCTGCAGAACTCAAAGACTTGGTTCACTCCATGGGAAGATGTTGTAAGGCCATAATTCATGCTAAAGGTTACCCAACTGACTTGGGGATAATTTTTGTATATCTGATTTTTTCTATGGTGATAACTTTTGTATATCTCGTTTTTTCTACGTGTTTCACTTTTCTTCTTTATACTGTAACTGCTATTCTAATAGCAAATCCTTCCTAAAAGTCATTGCATTACATTCTTGATGAAATTATCTTTCCATTGATATATAATTTTATGGCACTATTCCAAAACAAAAAAAAAAGGGGGTGTTATTAGCTAGTTTTAGAAAATACACTTTTCCCAAAAGGTTTCCACAAGTTTGACCACTACTGTAGGAGACCCATCTCCTGATCTGTCCTGTCCTGGGCCCAAGCAGTCCTACAAGTGTGAATTAAGATCCAACAAAGCAGCGGTAGCATGAATGGAGAAATCATCATGGCAGTCCCAACAAGGTTTTTAATCACTCTTCAGACTTGTCAGGGAATTGGTTACATAGCAGAGAATAGGTAACACACGAACCCAAAATTCAGCTGAAAGCCCACCTCGGACTACTCCATCAGTCAGGCTGTTAAGAAGAAACAGAATCAATTCTAGACCAGATGTGCCTTCCCTTACAGGCCTAGTGATAGAACATCTGCTATTTGCTATACAGAGTTGGCCAGAATATGAATAAAATGCACAGTAGCCGAATGCAAAAAGTTGAGCTTAAAAGATTATAAACTCCTTTGAGCTCTAGAGCTTGTGCCTTTTCCATAACTGCAAATCCTCAATGCTGGAATTTATATGATTTTTTTTTTAAAAAGGTGCTCATACACAATCCTGCCAGGCCTTTAGAAATGTTAACAAACTACCTGAATCCCATCTATACCTTCTTCGTTTTTTTTTTTAATAAAATACCTCTTTCTCTTCTCTGCTGCTCCAACCAAACAAACTTGATTGTGGGGGAAATTGTGAAAATATAAGCCAAAGAAAAACAATCCTGGATAAAGTTAGCAAAAATACAAGGGTTTTCCAACAGCAAAAGCTACATTTTTTGTATCATCTCGGTAAAGAGTGGGGCTCAAACGAATAATGAGCTACTTCCAAAGCAAGGCTTGGGTCCCCTTCTCTGAAGAAAAGGAAGGAAGGAAGGAAGGAAGGAAGGAAGGAAGGAAGGAAGGAAGGAA
>WNWU01000025.1:9219872-9237364 GCA_012654045.1 Ptyas mucosa
AAAGAAAGAAAGAAAGAAAGAAAGAAAGAAAGAAAGAAAGAAAGAAAGAAAGAAAGAAAGAAAATGGCAACTTTGAGGCAACTATGATCTGGACGACTGAAAATCTCCATAGATGATGTACCAGACAGTGTTCTTCAACGGCTCTTCACAGGAACCAATGCTATACTATATTTAAGAAGCTTCCCCTCTTGACCCTAAAACCCAGCTTACCAAAGGAGCTCTCCAAGGTTGGCTCGGTCAAGGAATCCTTAGGCAAGCCAGTTTTATGAATGGCCCAACCTCTCTCCCCTTACGTCATTTAAAGTCACTTGCCCTCTCCTTCTGAGTCCAATCCATACTGCCACCCAGAGAAAAGCACAAACAATGATGTTAGTGCTCAAACAGAGGAGGGAAGGAAGGAAAAAAAAAACAGGAAGAAAAATAAGAGTCAGGAATTCCGAAGGTGGTTAAAGATTCCTTCTTCAGCATATGTGAACTTGGTTAACTGCTAGCGCCAGCCGACTTCAACGCCCGCCTGATTGCTACCGTTTCAGTCTATAAACCTGGATTGATTCCATGAACCTCACCCAAGTCAGCCATCTCCCTTTTCTCGCAACCCTGGTTTATCACACTGGGGTTGGAATAATGCCATCTGTCCACTGCTAAAAGGTGGGAAGAGGACACAAAGCATGAAGCTACAGGTAGTCCTCGACATACGACAACAGCTGCAGCCAGGATTTCCACTGCTAAACAAGGTGACCGTTAAGTGAGCCGTGCCCAATATTACAGCCTTCTCTGTCAAGGTTTTTAAACGAATCACTGCAGTTGCTAAGTGAATCGCAGGGGTTGTTAAGCAAATCCTACTTCCCCCATTGGCTTTGCTTGTCAGAAAGTGGCTGATACGGTCACAAGTTATCACATGATCCCGGGATGCTGCCATCTTTGGAAACGCATGCTGGTTGCCAAGGGCACCAATTTGGATCACCGGATTGTGGGGAGGCTAGTCCGAGGAGTCACTCTTTTGAGTGCCGTTATAACTTCAAGTGGTTGTTAAATTGAGGATTACTTCAAATGGAAATGGCTACTTTGTGACTGCAGGGCAATAATCTTAATTCAAGACTATCGATGACTCTTTTCCAGCAAGATGGGTCTCCAAATGAATTAGGATAAATCCCATCATTTCTAGCTAGCATATGAAGGTATCTAAAGTGGTGTACGGTGGCCTAGATGTGGAGCTCTCACCTCACAATCAGGAGACTGTGAGTTCGATCCTAAATAGAGGCAAATATTTTTCTCTCTGGGCACGAGAAAACATCTGCTCAATAAAACTCCGCACTGGCAACAGGGAGGGAGTCCAGCCAGTAAACACTCAGCTCCATCAGTTGCCCAGACTCCACCCAGCAAGGGATTATGGGGTCATTAAAAGATGATGATGATATATGAAGGTATCTAAAGGAGAAGATAACCTTACAAGATACAGAATTCTGACTTGTTTTTAATTATTCCAATGGCTCATTACATTGAAGCTGTTATGGACCTAAGCTGAAAACAAAGGTATTCTGCTCCCAAAGTTTTGTCCCAAAAGCTTTACCTGAAAAGCAGTCTTTTAGACTTGGGAAATTAAAACAAAGGTCCTTTCCTCCCGCCAAACAACTCCAGTCCTTGACTAAAACTTTCGGGATTCTGGAATGCAAAAATCGACTTACATCTCTATTGCAAAAGCAACAAAAGGACGGGAACAGTTCCACATCCCTAAATATAATGATTTATTTATCCAGCACCACCTCTTATATATATACTTTTGCACGTGCCAGATACTGTTTCTTTCGAAGATGCTGAATTTTTAAGAAATTGCAGCAGATGATTATTTAAAAGAAACAGAAAGTTTTCACAATTTGCTATTTTCTCTCCAGGTTTCTGGCATTTCCCATTTTTCCAGAAAATAGTCTCCATGCAATTCTTCCCCCTGGGGGGGCACTTTATGAGCTAAAGTACATTCGCGTTTTCTGAAGTGTTCCCTTACCTGCTCTTTAGAGTAATAGTAATTACAGGGTCTTCCTCATTTCCTAATTGTCCAAACTTCTTTTCTTTATTGTTCATGTTTAAGACAGATTTAAAAAATGAATTTAGTATCTCAACCACGAGTTAACCGTTTCCCACACATTTTATAATATCCCTAGTTTTCAATCCTCCTTTCTGTGCAAAGAAAAGGGATAAATACTCTCTATTTTCACTCACTTTTCTAATGGGTGAGGTTATAAATCCACTTTATCATTAGGTGAATGAGATTTTCAAAGGAGTGTGGTTAACTTGTATGCGGGGGAAATAAACCACTTCTCTTAAACTTTTCCTTCTATAAAGGAGGGAATGGTAAGCAATAAACGGAAGAACTAGGTGCAAAACAGAAACTAGATCCATTCCTAACATCATCTCTAAAAACAATCCAAGAATCTTTTTTTGCTCCTAATTTGGATTAAACTATGTTATCAAATCGGTAGTTACTTTCTGTGTAAAAAATTGCCAGTTTGGGCCACTTTTGTGCATCCATGTTCATGCCCCTCTGAACATTTTTAGAAATGCTAACGGACACCTTCCTGATAGCAATATGTCAATTACTCCCTAAGTGAGCAGCAAGCCTTTAGCAGAAGCGAAAGTGGTTCGCAGAAGCAGGGAAGTCTTCCCTTACACTGGGGAAAACAGGATTTGCAGGACTGGCAAGAGTTCAAAATGGCTGCTGGAGCTTGCGGTCTTTGAAATGGATGAAATATATTCTATTTATTTCTATTTCTACTTCTATTCATGAAGGAGAAAAACCAAGAGCTCGACCTTCCCTGTTTCTTTGCATCTTGACAACCACACTTTTTAACCCAACCTATTCCCTGGGGGCCTTGGAAACTGGCATCGCTATTTCTAAACCTATCCTGGTATCCTTTCAGCTTTAACGCATTTCCTCTGACTAAACTCCCAAGCAAAACAAGCCTTCCCGCAAAGCGGCAGTTGAGAAATGCTGGCCATACTTATGCTTGGAGCTCCTGTCTCTGGATCCACGTCGGTGACCCCGACTATGACTTCGGGAACGGCTGCGATGGCGCCGGTGCCTCTCCCGTTCCCGAGACTTGGAACGAGATTTTCGCTTCTCGCGGGAAAGGGAGCGGGAACGTCGTCGCCTCCGCTCTCGGGATCGCGATCTGCAGCGGGAAGATTGAAAAAAAAATTCAGTTCAGCCAAATGGAAGTGTTTTCCATTAAGAGTGACTGGATGACCCATTTCTTTTCATGTACAGTACACCTATTATTTATGCCTGAGCTTACCTCTAAGGAGGAGATAATAAGTGCTTGCCTGTATTTTATTACACAAACAACTAAGCCAATGTTGTACCTTGAGTACCAAGGTAGCAAGTAAAGTGGTCATTGGTACTCAACTGCTTTGAAACTCATTGAATTTGATATTCAATGCATTTTGACATGAAAAGTTTGGCCTGGTATTCATCGTCTGCTTGGTACTCAACACAAAAGCTAGAACCTGACCGTGTCAAGTATTATTGTTTGGTACTCATCGCCCTTCCCGGAACCAATAAAGAAGCACTCAGGTACCACTGTATGAAGATATGGATGAAAAGGCCATCCTTAAGGTTCAATACCTTAAGTTCACCGAAATCAAGATTTTATTCTTTCCCCTTTATTCTCTTACAGCATTCAGCAATTTACAACTTAAATAAATAAATCGGTTAGACCAGGAAAAAAAACCAATTCAAATTAGTTGAGAACTATTGCTATCCTAAAACCCATATAGTTAAGACATTGGTCACACAAAGCAATATAGTTCAGCGTGAACATGAGATTGTGTGTATGTGTGTGGAGGTCCCAAACACTGTTCTAAAGAATGCTGAAGATCATTATCAAGCAGAGTTCAGCAACTCAACGTTATTTCTATATATCAAAAGGCCATTGTAATTTATAAAAGGGGAACCTCAAGGGTGCCAACCCAATGTAGCTCAATTCAATGGCAACTTAATAGGCGAGTCCTACAAAAGGGAGAAATAGTAAAAGATTAGGAAAGATTGGGGGGCTTTCCTGCTTTTGTGTCTGGAGAAAAGGCACACGCGGAGAGCCGCCAAAAGCTATCAAGGAGCTCATCTGAAATGAAGGACCATCACCTCAATGTGTATACACACGCACACGTACCCTTCACTCAACACACATTCAAGCTCTCTTACCTTCTACGATCTCGGTTTCTTGATCCAGATCTAGAAAAAAAAAGGAACAGCATTCTTTGAAAAGAAGTATCTGGAGACAGAATGCAAGCACAGTTATGAGGGTGTTTTTTTAAAAAAAACCCAGAAGGTAACACGCTGAAAAGGTTGAGAATGAATTTGGTGAAGGATGATCAAGAAAATTCTAAACGGTTCAGAAAGAGATGTTTAATCAAGACTTTTCATCTTCTGTCAAGCAGCCCTCTTTATTCTACTTTGGACAGCTGTTTGAACTTTTACATTCTTCCTTCTATTTCCAAATTCTAATGATTTCAGAGGGCAAAAGAGCTCCAACAGAGGTCTGGGCTGCCTGGGGACCAAACATAGCCCAGTTTCTCCTGTGTTGTTTCTTTGAGATCAGCAGAAGACCTCTTATGCCACTATGTCAGGAAGCCCCACGCTTCTCCCTCTGCGATGTCTCACCGTTGTCCCACACGTTCGTCTCGCTCTCTTTCTTCTCTCCTTCTCAACCGGTCTTGATTCCTCTTCTCCTGTTTTTCAGCTACGGTTTTCTAGAATGAGACAAGGAACATTGTCAAATGTAACTGGGTTTCTACATCAAAAGGATTCCCACAGATAGCAAGGAGTAGTCATTCAAAGACAGTTGGTGACATCATCCTCTCCTATTAGGATGTCCCTATATACAGTAGTGGCCAAAATTGTGGAAACCTTTTGGGGGAAAACTGTATTTTTGAGGTTTGATGGCTAATAACACCACTTTTTTTTTTGGACTTTCAAGGTGGAATATTCAACTGCTGGAATGGCCTGGGAATAGCCCAGACCTTAACTCAATTGAAAATCTATGGAGCCGACTAAAGAAATTTGTTAGTCAGAAGCGACCCAGCAATAAATCCCAGTTAATAGTAGCAATCCTTCAATCTTGGTTTCACATTGTAACAGCTGCAGAACTAAAAGACTTGGTTCACTCCATGGGATGACATTGTAAGGCCGTAATTCATGCTAAAGGTTATCCAACTAAGTATTAACTGACATGCTGATCATTTTAATGTATCTCTATTTTTCTACGTGTTTCACTTTTCTTCTTTCTACAGTAACTGCTATTCTAATAGCAAATCCTTCCTAAAAGTTATTGCATTATATTCTTGATGAAATTATCTTTCCATTGATATATAATATAATATATAAACTACTCCCCCCAAAAAGTGGTGTTATTAGCTAGTTTTAGGAAATACACTTTCCCCAAAAGGTTTCCACAATTTTGCCCATTACTGTGACACATTGAGCTTAAAAGCAGCAGCTAAAATCAGATGATTAGGGAAAAAAATCACAGTTATTTAAAAGTAGTTAAATATGTAAAAAGCACTTAAGATTGTGATCTGACTGCGTATCATTTTTTCAGTACATCGGGATATCAGTATGTCCTGATATATTTCTGATGTATTGGGTCCCCAAATCTCAACAAGCATGGTCAATGTTCCCACCAGCAGCTTCCAGACCCCACAACCAATAAGCAAATTAGGAGAGAGCTGCAGAGATTAATCTGAAACAGGCCAACATATTACTATCAAGGCAGAAAAGTAGTGGGAGAAAAAATACCCATGTGGGAACAATTTGCCAAAATATCAAATACTCAAAGTATCAAGTAAATAATCCTATGGAGCCACTCCTCAGTTTTTGAGGCACCAAGAAAACTCAGAACACTACACAATCAGAATCCTCTGCTAGAGACTAGCATTCTGATACCAACGTTAATGTAACCCTGATTAGTCTTTAATTTCTTTACCAGGAAAGAACATGATGCTTCTCACACTCAGCCTGCAGAGTCCAAAACTGGAGGCAAAGCAGTGACAGAAACATCAGCCACACACTGATTTCACAGGTTTATTGCCTGACAAAGTGTTGGTTTTATATACAGTACCTTAAGTCACCCCTCAAAATGAGAAGTACTGGAAGTGTTTATTTAGAAGAATAATAGATAAGACTTCCCTGTTGATAATGACAAGTTTCTGGTTTCAACCTACGGATTTATCCCACGGACAAAGGCAATAATGAAATAGGAGGGCCAAATTCGTTAATTCTAATAAACAGGTCTGACTCACACAGGCCTGTTTACTTGATGACGAGCATGGAACTACATAAAACATCTCACATCAATGAGGTCATTTCACACATACATTACAGTTTTAAGAATTTTACTTAGCGGAGAAAAATCAAGGTACACACCCGTGAACTTAATCGTATGTGCGCAAAATTCTCCCAACTCTGTAGAATTGTCTGACATGGGCTAGTCACCCATTGTAAGTTTTAAAGAAGAGAAAGCTCAAACACGGATTTACCTAGGCCTGTGATGGCAAACCTGTGGCACGCGTAGCCATATCAGTGGGCACGCAAGCTCAGCTCCACCACCTGATTTTCGGGTTTTCTGGGCTCACCAGAAGTAGGGAAACAGGCCATTTCCTCCCTCCGGAGGGCGGGGGGGGTTTTCCTCTCTTACCTGGCTCCAGGGCCTTTCTAGGAGTCTGGGGAGGGTGAAAATGCCCCCCCCCCCGAGGCAAAAAATGGCCATTTGCCAACTTCCGGTGGGACTGGAAGGGCCGTTTTTTGCTGTCCACAGCTTCCAGGGCCACTCTAGGAGTCTGGGGAGGGTAAAAACGGCCTTCCCCATCCCCTGGAGGTTCTCCGGAGGCTGAAAATGGCCCGTTTGCCAACTAGAGAGGCCCTGGAGCCAGGTGAGTAAGAAAAACGGGCCTACCGGGCCATCACGCGTGAGGAGAGTCATGTGCGCATGTGCAGGGCTCACAAAATTATGGGCGTGGGCACGCACGATCCCCCCACCCCCCGCTCCTGGCATGCAATGGCAAAAAGGTTAGCCATCACTGACCTAGACCAATATTGTGTCTATCCAATTGTTAAAACAAAAACTTGTCCAGAGTGATTTTAAGGCTCTTTTCACACAAGAGTACTTTACCCCTGAGTAACTACAGCCCTTACCCGTAACTGGTCCAATTTCTCACGGATCTGAATGAAGCCCAAATGCAATTTGCCCCCAAAATGATCAGCAAGGCGACGGTCGTTGTCATGGAGACCAAGGTATGCGGAACAGACCTCACAAACACGCAGCTTCTGTTGCTGGAAACTGGATGCAGGCATAGAATTACGGTATTCCTCCTATCGAAGATCAGAAAGAGGTTAAAATTAAAACTCCCATCGCTCACCTTTCTGTCTTCCTTCTCCCCACCTTTGCCAACGACTCATTACCTTGCCTAATTGCAACACGTCGCAAATAATACTAGTGACGCTAATCTAATTTAGGAAGCGGTGTTAAGTCAAAAAGAAGATAAACATTACAATTTCCTTCTCCATTTTTCGACAGAGATAATAAACCCCCATTTTGCTTGGTCAGTTATATCCTAGGCTTCCATGAGCTAAACAAAGCAGTAAATCCAAGCAGTAAATCTGCATTATTCAGTTCAGAAAGAACAAACCTCAGCTTCTTTCTTCTTTGCGCGAACTTTGTCCACTTCCATCAGGATCTTCTGGGATTCATCCACATTCCCTTCAGCTCCTAACTGCTCAGCTTTAGCCAGAAGCTTCCCAATGTCTTCATTGAGTTCGTGTACTTTCTCTGCCTAAAGAACGGACAAGGGTTTGGGAGGTCATTTATTTGATTGAAGGAAATTTATATGACTCACTCTCAGTGATGCCAGGTAGCTTACATAGATTAAAAACCCAATATATAAAACAATAAAAAAGCAATAACTCATCAAGGAATAGATTTCCAGAGGAAAAAACTTCCAAGACGACAGGAACCGTTTGCACCACTCAGGTGACCCCGAGGACACAGATAAACCTCCAAGTGCTTCAACGACCAGGGTGGATAAAAATCGATGATTTGTTTGATTTAAATTGGATTCTTTTGATTTTTAACAAATTTATTTTAATAAAATGCTTTTGGAGTAATTATCTATCTAAACCTTCTCTGAGGGAGCCTTCTCTGTGGGAGCACCTACCCTCCGGAATCAGTTGCCCCCAGAGATAAGGAGAATTCAAGACCTCAGTGCCTTCCGCCATACCCTTAAAACCCATTTCTTCCAGCAAGCCGGGCTGGCTTAAGAAGGAATTTTAAATTTTAAATGTTTTAATTGGTTTGTGATTTTTAAATTTTCTGGGGCCAAATTTTTATATATTTTAATTGTTTTTAATATTTGTATTACATGTTCTTAATTCTGGCTGTACACCGCCCTGAGTCCTCAGGGAGAAGGGCGGTATATAAATTGGAAATTAAATTAAATTAAATTAAAATTAAACATAGTTTTCTATTTAAGATACATTAATAATTTAGTTTATTCAGCACGAAATGGAGCTTAGTTATGTAGCATGAGGCTGTATATTCTGCAATATTGGGACTTGTCGGTGAGTCAACAGCGAGTCAGAGGAGGAACTGCTGTGGGACAGAGATGACAGTTGCTCTTTAAAAATTACGATTTAAATCGAGTTAAATCAAGCCTTTTTACTAGTGATTTAAATTGTGATTTAAATCAATTTTATTTAAATCAAATCCACCCTGTCAACAACCCTCTAAGGATGCAAATGACCAGCTTTCTGCAAAGAATATAAATCCTTCCATTCTCTGCCATTCAGTCAGAGCTGAAGAAGCTTCTTGGATGAGAAGCGAAAAGTCTTCAAAAGAAAAAACAAGGAAGTCCAGTTGCCTCCTGAAAAAGCACCTTTGGGACAATAACTCATCAAACAAGTGGATTTTTTAAAAAAAATTATTCAAGGAGGGATATATTCCCTCTTTAGGGCTCAGTGCCATTCTTAAACCTGGAATGCCATGCCAGGGGATCCATATCAAAATAGGTAGGTCAAAGACGTAAAATTAAATCAAACCAATTTTTAGTTGAAGTTGAACAAAAATCCAACTAATTCATCTCAAATGTGAATCATAGGATCACACCCCAGTGGGGCCAATAATAATTTTCCTCTTCTGTCACATTCAAGAGCTTGATCTGACTGCAACTTTGAAGGGACTCATGCATCCCCACGTGGAAGGAGTTTTATTTTTTTGAAGTTCTGGCATGAAACAGGTTTAAGAGAAACCACGTTCATTTTTAACCTCCCGGTTCAACCACTGCATCTTGGGTTTTGTAATGGATTTTAGCACTGGGAGAAAGCCGTGAGGCAAAAGTAACTAGTAAAAGAACCCATTATTATATAATTTAAAAACACACGTTTGGTTTATTTATTTAGCATGCGAAGCAAGAATAGAACAGATAAGCAATTCTCTACACAATCTCTTGGATAAACTAATGTTATCCCCAATGTAAATACTGAACATGCAGCTATGCTCTTTAATTGACCTTTAAATCTAGAGTCTATCTTTCTAAAGGAATTTCAAAGGAGCTTGAAGAGGGACTTCATGCTTACATCATCGGTGATATTTCCAGCTCTTAGTTATCTGAGAGGTAACATAGATGGGTTAGTCACCCAGTGGTCTAGATGGCCACTGAAGCAATGCACAGGATCCTTAAGACCACCTAGGTGGGTTTTGCCCAATCAACCGTATAGACAACCACCAGAAGAAGCCTTACGCAACAGCCAGTTAAGGGACTGTGAATTTCAAGAGTCTCGCCATTTCACCAAGAGCACAACTGCACCACAGAAATACCTTTGCAGCCACTTCAGCGCTGATCTCCTCTTGGGTTTCTGCAAGTCGTTTTTTAGCCAGTTCTGTTCTTCTATCGCACTCAGCAATGAAAGATTCCAAGTGGTCCATTGCCTGATTGTATAGAAACAGACAGTGCTAATGTTAGAAAGCCATTCTTTACACGTCCTTATTTCAGTAATAAAATAATCAAGGGATGAGGCAGCATGAAAGGCCCATCTGAAATTGATTCTCTTCAATACAGAGCCTTATTTCTCTTTACTTCTTGTTGTCACTTGAAAAAAAAGATAATTAAAGAGATGGAAACAAGAGATTTTCTTCTGAAGAACGGGAAATGTTATTTATAAAACTTTTCCTCACAGCCAAACCTAAAAATGTTTCAGCACCATTGTCACAACTTTATAATACCGGTTAAGGATTCATTGAACACAGCAACAATAGAAAGGCAAATACACTTAGGAAAAAATTTAGCCTTTAAATCATGAAGGATTCAGACACTCTCCAAAGTTGACACAGATAACCAAATTTTTAAATCATAGTACAGTATTTGGAAAGGCTGAATTTAGGAGACGGATGAACTACCGGATCAATAATCTCCACTCTTCTGTGAAACGGATTCACACAGAACAAAAACACTTCTAGTTATCAATACCTACCCTGACATATGCTAGAAGGTACCGTATTTTTCAGATTATAAAACGCACCGGAGTATAAGATGCACCAAGATTTCAAAGAGGTAAACCCAGGACCATTCTGCAGGCCTCCCAAACCCTCTGCACGTCCCGTTTTTGTGAAAAACGGGCCTGGTTTTGGCGAAAATGGGACTCATGGGGCGGGGTTTCGGGAGGCCAAAAATGGCCATATTCGGTGTATAAGACGCACCTTCCACCCTCTTTGAGAGGGGGGAAAAAGTGCATGTTATACTCCGAAAAGTATGGTAACCTGTTAGAGCTCTGTCATACCGAAAAGGATGAGCCTGTGACAAGCACATCTTTATTCTGCAGAAAAGTCCTTGAAGCTTCCTAGCATAATTTATTTATTTATTTGGAAATTTATATTGCCACCTATTCACACATAGCAACAAGAATATTATAAAAAAAATATATAAAAACAGTAAAGCAAATAAAATAAAATAAAATAAAATAAAATAAAATAAAATAAAATAAAATAAAATAAAATAAAATAAAATAAAATAAAATAAAATAAAATAAAATAAAATAAAATAATAAAACAACATAATAAAATAAACCCCGCCCCGGCAACAACATATCACACGAGCCATTTAATGGGCTCCATCCCGCTGTGTGTTCCCTAGAGTTTAGTCATAAATGACTACTTTTTTTGTTCAACTCATTACAATAAGGTGTGTAACATTAAGTAACAATCTTACAGCCGCAGATCTGCCTAGCCTGCTAAGTGTTTTGCACAGGCGACAACAGCACTTATGCCTACTGCAATAATGGTACGTAAAACGGCTGCCCGTCCTTGTATCTGTTTATTATTATCAAAATGGAGAGCACTTACATCCAGCTCAAAGAACAGGTCCCTCTCTTTACTTGCAATCTCGTAATCTGCTCTCAGGGCCAAATCGTGAATCTTTGTACACTCTCCAAGGTCCATACGCTATTGAAGGGGGGGGGGGAAAAGGATAGGAGACAATATTATTTGAAAATCCAGCGTATCACCACATGCAAAAGATAGGACCACTAGTGATTAGCAAAGGAATCAATTATAATCAGCTGCTCAATTTGTTTCCTATTCCAAAGGGCATCGTGCAGAATGGATATTCCACTACAAAATAGCCATAAACATATTGGGAAGTCTCAATACTGATGAAAAGTTTTTTCCTACACAAACTAGGGGACTGTAATTGCAACTAAAATGCAGGATCATAGAGCACAATAATTTTGTAAGAGTTCCTTTGGGATATATACTTCTCATTTTAGATCATCTAATTAGAGTACTGTATGATATATACAACCACTTTTGAAAATGACCCCAAAGCTTCACGTGACCCAAACAAACAGCATATTACAAAGGGCTGCATATCTCTTCTGGGTTGCAGCTCACTTGATATGTTATGATTTGAGCAGCAGCAAATTATTGTTTTTAACATTTCCTCAAATTGTGACGGCCTCATCATGCTTTTATTGCTTTTTTAAAATGTTCCAATATTATCATACCACATTCGATTACCTTTGTAATAAATAACTTAAAACATTTTAAAGTTAGCTCTTTAAAGTATGAAAGCTAAATAACGCTGAAAATGTTTAAAAGTTAATATTTGTCAGAATATCAGAGCTTGCAATGCGACATCTATTCTTTTTTTTTTTTCTGTTTTGATTTAGGCCCACAGTTGTGGAGCGCATACTCCAGGTGTGAAACCAATCGCTTCTTCCAACTTTGTGCCCTCCAGAAATTATCGACTTGAGTCCTAAACAGGCAGTCCTTTTCACACTTACGACTGTTGTAGCATCTGCATGGTCATGTGATCAAAATTCAGACACTTGGCAATTGGTTTTTATTTTATGACGTCTGCAGTGTCCTGGGGTCATGTGATTCCCCCCCCCCTTTTTTTGCAACCCTTCTGACAAACAAACTCAATGGGGAAACCGTATTCACTTAACTGTGGCAAGAAATGGGGCAAAACTCAACTGTCCCACTTTGCAACAGCAGGCTCAATTGTGGTGGTAAGTCGAGGACTATCTGTGCCTCTATCCATCATATAGATTATATGGGAAACTGGGAAACCTGGGGAGTGGCAATTCAATATTGCGAAGAGAGCAGGCTGAGGAATGCTGACATAAAACGGTGACCAAAACAAGTGCGGTGAGGAGAAAGACAACTTACCGTCCCTGCTAAAATATCATGAGGGCAACAGTCCAGAAGGTGGCTCTTGCAGACCCGTTCATCTGTAAACTTCACCCTTTGTCTGGTTTCATCTCCTGAAATTCATTTTTGGTTATAAATATGAAATATTGTTACATGTCGACGAAGCACGGTAAACTACGGTACGTTTTATTTCGCCTCATTATGCAGATAAAAATCATTCACGAACCCCAGAACTGATCAGAAAATTATAAAAGTTGTTAAGTTATAGATTTTTTTTTTCTTTCATTCACAGCTGAGAATCAAATTATGCACAGCATTTCATATCACGTGCACCACTAAGTATGGTGCTGACCATAATTACATCAACAGTCACAATATTTACATTAAAAAAAACACACAAAATCTTGGGTCCAGACCACGGAAGATCTTTTCTACAGAGAAAACAAAGGTTCGGAAAACCAAAACCCATTCTAGCTGAAGGCCGTGAATCACACCCAGAAGTTTTACTAGGTAGCCATTTATGAATCAAGTGTCTTTTTATTAAATACTATGATTCATACGTATTAACACACACTGAATGTCTAAAGGCTACCGGACTTTTCTTTAAAAAGTGATAATTCTCTTATGCCTCCCTTTTCCCACCCTCATTTGGGAGCCATTTAAAACAAGCAAAAAAAAAAAAATTAGTTGATACACACTGCGAGCTCCAACACATACAATACCCATCTGCATTCTTCAAGACCTCAGCTGCAGAATTTTATGCCCGCTGTTGAAAAGTTTTAAAGGAAAAGTTTTCTTGCCCAAACCTGCAGTAAGGAAGTCAGGGGAATGATACATAAAAAGTAAAGGCAAAGTGGTAATGGTATGTGACAATTGTTCTTAAAAAGCTAGTCTGTGTATGACTATAGATCAGGATTTGCAAGCATCCGGTTGTGTCTACTGAAAATGTTTTTTTTTCTCTCTCTTTCCTTCTTTTCTAAACTATACTTTTAAAGTTACTTGTGAAAAAAAGCAGCAAACACTTTTTTTTTTGTTATAACAGCTTTAAAAATTGGTTGTGACTCACGGCTCGATGAACATGAGGCTTTTCTGCAACTCCCTTGCAGATTGATGTAGGCAGGCAAAGATACACTGAACCTTTATAAATAAAATAGAGGGGCCACAATTGTTCAGTTTGTATGAAATAAAAATATGGGAAGCAATTAAAAAAAACAACTCAAATTACACAAAGAAAGAACGAGCACTTTATTCATTTACGAAACCAAGTGCAAAAAGTTATCTGTAGGGTTTTGCAAAGGTGCCAAACTTTCAGTGGCTGATTTCCAGTAGAGAAGCAGATACAAACTTTGTCAGGAATGTACAGCTTTTCAAGGGAAATATATATATATATATATTTTCCCCAGGGCACATACTAAAGCCCTGTTTCAGAACATGCAGAACAGGCCTACGTTCGTGTTTTTTTTACACACGAAACCTTACGTCTACAGGCGAGTCTACAAAAGAAAAGCCTCACCACGTAAAACCAGAAAAGTCGGCCTTTCAACTCATGATGCAGAGTGCCAGCCGACGTATCTGGGGTGTAAAGCCTTATGTCTTATAGGCAGCTTCAATTGTTCAAGTTATAAAAAATTGGTGTTAATATGTATTCCCTGCCAATGCTTTCCGGAAAGCCCTATAAATGTACAGTATACACCAAATCCCATGTTATTTTCCAAAGCCTGATTGTCCCCTTCATACCATCTGTACCAATGTTTTATATCACTGAGCAGATGTTTCCAGGCATCAGATGTTACATCAAGAACCCCACCACCTGCTTGAGCAGGTAGCGGGACTCGGGTAGCAAGAAGATGGGATGACGCAGGTGTCAGGGACTTGTCTATCCTGCTTGAGCACCTGTCACCAGGAGCTGAGCTGAAAACCATTTTGCCACCCATGTGGCACTAGGACCGATGCTACCTACGCTGGCCAGGCTGCCGTTCTGCCAAACCAGCCTGACTGGTTTGCCATTCAAAAGCTGGCTTTGTTTTGCTCTCCTGTTTAGTTTCCTTTTGCTAAAGATGACCTGCGTAACCCAAACAAGAACTTTTGCCAAAGGCTAAAGTCCATTTCTGGGCATTTTGTTGTTGCCACAATGCCTGTTGGCAAGCGCATCAGAAGAGGACCGAAACAGCAGCTCTCCCTGATTTTTTCCTCCCCCTCCCAACATTTCACCATTCTGAAGTACAGGCAGTCCTCGGCTTACAACCATTTGCTTGGTGACTGTTCGAAGTCACAATGGCCCTTACAACTCAGAACCATTTTTTCACACTTATGACCATTCCAGCATCCCAGGGGTCATGTGATCAAAATTCAGACGCTTGGCAACTGGTTCATATTTATGACAGTTGCCCTGTCCCGGGATCCCCTTTTGCGACCTTCTGACAAGCAAAATCAATGGGGAAGCCAGATTCACTTAACAACCGTGCTGCTTCACACGATTCACTTTTAAGAAGCACGGCAGGAAAGTTTGCAAAATAGGGTAGACCCTTATTTTAACAACTGTCTTGCTTAGCAACGTAAATGTTGCGCTCCATTGTGGTCGTTAAGTCGAGGACTAGCCGTATAGACTGCCTCTGGATTTGGAAGCTCTGCTTAAGCCAGCATACTTAATACCACCAACTCAAGCAGAAATGACCTCCTTCCTTTCAAGTGACATTCCCCTACTACAGCAACCAGGGGCCTTTATTGATGGGTGGGTGGGTGGACAGATTACATTTTTATACCACCCATCTTTCCTATAAGGTGACACCGGGTAGCTTTTCCTATTTTTCCTATTCCCAGAGCCATCATCATCATCATCATCATCATCGTTATTATTATTATCATTATCATTATTTCTTGGATTTAAGATAGCTGCGTGTGCAGATTAAACTCCAGGCTGGCATTTTAGGGGATTTTTTTTGCCCCCAGGCAGAACCAACCCAAGGGATCCAAGCCAGGTAACAGTAACAGTTGGAAGGGACCTTGGAGGTCATCTAGTCCCAACCCCTTGTTCACACAAGAGACCTGGGATTCAAACCGCTGAACTGCCGACCTTTCTGATTGACAAGCTCAGTGTCTTAGCCACTGAGCCACCTAGTCAGGCTAGATTTATATATATTTGTTTTCTGAGGCTTTCGCGGGTGTTTGTATGTAGGTCTTTGGTTATTCGGGTTTTCTCCCGCGTAAAATTGGAAGTGTCTTGGCAACATTTCGACGAAGTCTCATTCGTCATCTTCAGGCTGGTGTTCTCGGCTTCGTGCTCCTCCTTCGTTGCCAAGACACTTCCAATTTTACGCGGGAGAAAACCCGAATAACCAAACAAATATATATATATGTTTTCGTAGATTTTCACGGGTACAGGTATGCAAGTCTTGGCGTATTCGGGTCTTTTCCCGTGTAAGATTGAGAGTATCTTGGCGACGTTTCGACGAGTTCTCACTTGTCATCTTCAGGCTGGTGTCCTCGGCTTCGTGTTTTGCGAGCAAAAAAAAAAAGCACAAGCATAAGCACAAAGCCGAAGACACCAGCCTGAAGATGACGAGTGGGACCTCGTCGAAACGTCGCCAAGATACTCTCAATCTTACATGAGAAAAGACCCGAATATGCCAAGATTTGCATACATACATATATATATATATATATATATATATAATATACACATACATACATATATATAATGTACACATATATATATGTACATATAAATATATATATATCCTATATAAAATCACGAAGCCAAAGTAAACAAAAAATAAATGTCTTTTCTATTATTATTATTATTACTACTACTACTACTATTATTATTATTATTATTTATAAAAAGGGAAGCTCTTGGGCGCTCATCCTCCTCCACACAACCTTCCCCCAGCCCCGAATGCCTTCAGGGATTCACCCTCAGGGGAACCCCAAAATCAACATGGCAGGGGTGTTATTATTTGGGGTGGGGAGATATATATATCTATATATAGATATTATTTGGGGTGGGGGGGTCGCATAGAGAAGCAATGGCCGCCCGTCCCTGTCAAGGGGCGGAAACACCACGTCGGGCCAAGCAGGGAAGCCCAGCAAAGGCAGGCGGACGGGGAACCGGGGACTACGTCGGGCGAACGCGAAGCGAAGGGCGACGAAAAGGAGGCGAGGCGGCGGCGGGTCGCCTCATCCAGGCCTCGCCTCGAAAGCGTCCACGCCTGGCCCGGAGGGCGCGGCCTTCCTTCCTTCCTTCCTTCTTTGCTTTTGCTCTCCTTCCTTCCTTCCTTCCTGCAGGCCCCCGCCTCGCCCGCCCAAACTCACCGTCCCGGGCTGTGCCCATCAGCTGGTCGAGCAGCGCTCGCATCTGGGCCTGGGCCGACATGATGGCGATGGCGGCGGCGGCGGCGGCTGAGTTGAAGGGACTCGCGTCTCCTTGGAAACGGCGGGAAGGGGGGGGGGAGAAAGAGAGAGACAGGGAGGAAGGGAGGCCCGTCGCGAGCCTGCCCCGAGCGCGAGCGGCTATTAACGGCCTCCTGGCGTCGCCGCAAAGCACGACGGGAGAGGGGGAAAAGGGGGAGAAAGAAAAAGAGGGCGGAGCGAGCAGCAGAGGGGACGCGAGAGAAAGGAGCAGGAAGACGGCGGCGGCGGTGATGTCACCGCGCTCCTCCGCTTCCGCTCCCGGCCAGCCAAAGTCAGGAGGATTCCTGGAGGCAAAGATGGGAGCCTTCCTTCCGGCAGAGGGCTTTCGGGAGTTGTAGTTTCGGGTTGACTGAATTGAAGTTCAGACATCTTAGATCAGTGTTTCTCAACCTT
>WNWU01000025.1:9257640-9268426 GCA_012654045.1 Ptyas mucosa
AGATAAAGATAAAGATAAAGATAAAGATAAAGATAAAGATAAAGATAAAGATAAAGATAAAGATAAAGATAAAGATAAAGATAAAGATTCCCCTTGCACATATGTGTTAGTCGTTCCTGACTCTCAAAGTCTCCTGACTTTCAAAGCCGAAGAGCCAGCGCTGTCCGAAAACATCTCCGTGGTCATGTGGCCAGCATGACTCAATGCCAAAGGCGCACGGAACGCTGTTCCCTTCCCACCAAAGGTGGTCCCTATTTTTCTACTTGCATTTTTTACGTGCTTTCGAACTTCTAGGTTGGCAGAATTTGGGACAAGTCATGGGAGCTTACCCCATTACACAGCACTAGGTATTCGAACCGCTGAATTGCCGACCTTTCGATCGATAAGCTCAGCATCTTAGCCATTGAGCCACTGAGTATAAGATAAGATAAGATAAGATAAGATAAGATAAGATAAGATAATTAAACATTTCTTGTTTTAATAAGTTAACCAAAAAAATAAACAAGACTACTTTCTTGAAATTCTAAAACCAATATTATTGTAAGGAATTCTAATTTTTTAAGGAAACTTTAAGGATTATTGGCAGTATGGGTGAAAAAAAGCAATATGGTAGTCATGTCATATAGCTAGTCCTTGACTTACGACCACAAGGGAGCCCCAAAATTATCTTGCTATGCAAGACCTTGTTAAGTGAATTTTGCCCTATTTTACGACCTTTCTTGCCGCAGTTGTTAAATGAATCACTGGTGACATTAGCAACACAGTCGTTAAATGAAACTGGCTTCCCCGCTGACTTTGCTCATCAGAAGGTCACAAATCTTGGGACACTGCAATGGTCATAAATATGAGTCGGTTGCCAAGCATCTGAATTTTGATCATGTCACCATGGGGATGCTGCAACGATCATAAGTATGAAAAATGGTCATAAGTCACATTTTTCAATGCCGTTGTAACTTTGTATGGTCACTAAACAAACTGTTGTAAGTTGAGGACTACCGGTACATAAAAACCAGGTAGAGCTTTGATTATTCCTGTGGCCACCATCTTGCCTTTTTTGACCACACTTTGGTCAATAGATGCAATGTTCCAAAAGTTCATATCCCTGCAGTATATGAGAAACCCTCATAGACTGAATATTCCCTGTGTCTTTCCTTCATTCTTTCCTTTTCTAATGTTTTGTTATTATTGTTCCTTTGTTGCAGGGGTGAAATGCTCCCGGTTTGGACTGGATCTGGTAGCGATGGAGGCAGGTGGTTTGGAGAACCGGTAGCAAAAATCCCTGCCCCCCCCGCCCCCGCCATGCCCAGCTGAGCCGCACAATCATCAGAGGCTTTTTTTTTACTTTTAAAAGCATTTTTTCTACAACCTCTTCAGCCGAAAAAATGCTTTTAAAAGTAAAAAAAAGCCTCTGATAATTGCACGGCTCAGTTAGGATCCTCAAAGGCTTTTAAAAGAAAAAAACCGAAAGCCCTACTAAGCAGGTATATACAAAAGTATGAAGGCTATTGCTTAACGCGTTGTAAACCGCCCTGAGTCTCCGGAGAAGGGCAGCATATAAATTGAACTAATAAATAAATAAACAAACAAACAAACAAACAAACAAAGGCCTCTGACAATCCCAGCTGAGTTGCCTGATGGCAGAGACTTTTTTTCTTTTAAATGCATCTGACGATCCCAGCTGAGTTGCCTTTTAAAAGAAAAAAAGTCTCTGCCGATCAGCCAACTCAGCTGGGACCGTCAGAGCCTTTTGAAAGCATTTTTTAACAACCTCTTGGCCGAAGAGGTTGTAGAAAAAATGCTTTTAAAAGTAAAAGAAAAAAAAATTGGCCACGCCCACCCAGTCACATTTCCACCACCATCACCAAACAAGCCACGCCCACAGAACCGGTAGTAACAAATTCTACATTTCACCACTGCTTTGTGGTCTGTTTAATAAAGACCTCCAGTTTTTTAATAGTCTAAAATGAAAGGCATCCTAATCTTTCTACCCAAGCATCTTGGCCTTCCAACCCTCATTTGTATCCTAAAAGTCTGTAGAGATTCTCTGTCATCCAGGTCCTGGTTGTCCCAAAGGCGCTTTTTCAGGAGGCAAGTGGACTTTCTGGGTTTTCTTTGAAGACGTTTCGCTTCTCATCCAAGAAGCTTCTTCCGCTCTGACTGGATAGTGGGGAATGGAAGGATTTATAGTCCTTGCAGGCAACTGGTCATTTGCATCCTTTTAGAGGGTCCTTGAAGCACTTGGAGGTTTATCTGTGTCCTCAGAGTCACCTGAGTTAGTGCTCCTGGTTCCTGTAGTCTGCAATTTTTCTTCTAGAAATCCATTCCTACTCTCACGCCATTCAAAGGGTGTTCATCCCAAATTGTATAGCTAAAAGTCTGTAGAGATTCTCAATCATCCAAGTCACGGTTGTCCCAAAACTGCTTTTTCAGGAGGCCGCTGGACTTTCTTGGTTTTTTTTTTCTTTTGAAGACATTTCGCTTCTCATCCAAGAAGCTTCTTCAGCTCTGACAGGATAGGGTTAGTACCTTGGAGTATTCATTTCTAAAGAGCTAAGTTCCAGAGCCCACTGTAACAACATTGCCAAAAAGGCATTAAGAGTTGTTAACCTAATCTTGTGTAGCTTCTTCTTTGGTAATATTTTTCTACTAACTAGAGCATACAAAACATTTGCTAGACCAATTCTTGAATACAGCTCATCTGTCTGGAACCCACACTGCATATCGGACATTAATACAATTGAGAGAGTCCAGAGATATTTCCCGAGAAGAGTCCTCCACTCCTCTACCCGCAATAGAATCCCTTAAGCCACCAGACTTGAAATTTTGGGATTAGACAACTTAGAACTACACCGACTTCAGTCTGACCTAAGTGTAGCTCATAAAATTATCTGCCACAATTATCTGCTAACCCTGTCAATGACTACTTCAGCTTCAACTGCAACAATACACGAATACACAATAGATACAAACTCAAGGTGAACCGTTCCAAACTCGATTGCAGAAAATACGACTTCAGCAACAGAGGGGTCAATGCCTGGAATGCACTACCTGACTCTGTGGTTACATCCCCAAACCCCCAAAACTTTAACCTTAGACTGTCTACTGTAGACTTCACCCCATTCCTAAAAGGTCTGTAAGGGGCGTGTATAAGTGCACCAGCGTGCTTTCCGTCCCTGTCCTACTGTCCCCATTTATTCCTACCCATTTCCTGTGTTCATATCCATGTTTATACTTTTATCTGTTATTTTATATATGCTTGATAAATAAATAAGTAAGTAGGTAGGTTAAGTAAGTAAGTAAGTAAATTAAAAAAATCGTGGGGAATGGAAGGATTTCTTTTCCTCGCAGACAGCTGGTCATTTGCATCCTAGGAAGTGAAACATCTTCAAAAAAAAGAAAGAAAAAGAAAGAAAGAAAGAAAGAAAGAGGGAGGGAGGGAGGGAGGGAGAGAGGAGGTTGATTGTGAAGAATGGAAAGAAAGAAGGAAGGAAAAGGAAGAAAAAAGGAGAGGAAGGAAGGGAGAGATGGGAAGAAGGATGGAAGGAAAGTAAGAAAGAAAGAAAGAGAGGAAGTAAGAAATAAGAAAGAAAAAGAAAGAAAGTGTTTGAGAAGGAAGGAAAGAAAGAAAGATTGAAAAGGAAGGAAAAAGGAAAGAAAAAGTAAGAAAGCAAGAGATTGAGAAGGGAGGAAGGAAAGAAAGAAAAAGAAAGAAAGAAAGAAAGAAAGAAAGAAAGAAAGAAAGAAAGTCCAGTTGCCTCCTGAAAAATCACCTTTGGGGGATATCCGAAAGGTTGCATTTCCCTAGCAAAGACTTTTCCAACGAGGTGGAGAACGCCACCATCTCTTGTTTGCTCACAAATTGTTAGATAAGCATTACTTTTCTTCTGGAGATGATTTCTACTCCTGGAGTCAAAAGACCATGAAATTTAATTTTACGCCTATTTGACCAGGATCAATTTGGGCTCCAAATCAATGTGAGAGATAAGACTCAATGGGCGCCAGGCGGTTTGGCAGCTGGAGCTGCGGAGCGCGGAGGGAACTCAGTGGCCATAACACTTGAAAATCGCCCAGGAAGTCCACCATTAAGGTGAGTCCCTATCGCCCATCCTCGCTGGCTCCTTGTCGACGGTGTTCTCTGGTTGCCGGGCACTAAAGCAAACCTAAGCTTTGTTTACGGAGTCTACGATTACAATGCAGGCTCCAAATATTTGCTAGTCTGCAATCTTGCAGCTCCACTATAAATACTTTGGCTCCAGGTGGATGGGCGGAAAACTAGCAGAGAAGGAGGCAGAGGGGGATTACCTGCAGAGATCAGGTAAGCATCCTGGAGATTATTGGTGGTGGGTGGTGATGTCCTTTTAATCTCTGGTTTCTTGGCTAAAAATCATTTAGTGGAGCAAAATGAAGAGTACAGCCTTAATTAAGCATCTACACAGATGTCTCCTCTTAGAATAGAGTAGATTAACAGAGTTGGATGGGACCTTGGAGGTCTTCTAGTCCAACCCCCTGCTTAGGCCTACACCACTTCAGACAAATAGTTATCCAATCTCTTCTTAAAAACTTCCATTGTTGGAGCATTCACAACTTCTGGAGGCCAGTTGTTCCACTGATTCATTGTTCTCATTGCTAGGAAATTCCTCCTTAGTTCTAGGTTGCTTCTCTCCTTGATTAGTTTCCACCCATTGCTTCTTGTCCTGCCTTCAGGTGCTTTGGAGAATAGCTTGACTCCCTCTTCTGTGTGGTAGCCCCTGAGATATTGGAGCACTGCTTTCATGTCACCCCTAGTCCTTCTTTTCATCAAATTAAACATACCCAATTTCTTATGTGTTTCAGAATGACTGAAGGCAAGATGGGTGCCACAGAGCAATGCCAGAGATTGCTTTTTGTCCTGCCCTCAGGTGTTTTGGAGAATAGCTTGACTTCCTCTTCTTTGTGGCAGCCCCTGAGATATTGGAAGACTGCTATCATATCTCCCCTAGTCCTTCTTTTCCTTAAAGCAGGCATACCCAGTTCCACCTATCATTCTTTATATTATTTTGGCCTCCAGTCCCCTAATCATCTTTGTTGCTCTTCTTTGCACTCTTAAGAAGTCCCTGAAGTAGTTCTAGTGGTGCCTTCTGTACAGCTCCAAGGCAACCCAAGGAGCAAGGCGATAGCAGAGGTCAAAACTGACTGTTTTAAGACTTAAAACTCTGGGCCACTTTCATGCTGAGCGGGAGGAAGTGGAGTGGACTATTTCTAAAGTTTTCTGAAAAGAATGCCTTTCTCAGGTGGAATAGGACAGTTTTCATAGCAGTAAAAGGGTCCTAAAAGTAAAAGTAAAAGGGACGCGGTGGCTCAGGGGCTAAGACGCTGAGCTTGTTGATCGAAAGGTTCAGCAGTTCAGCGGTTCGAATCCCTAGGGCCACATAACGGAGTGAGCTCCCGTTGGTTATCCCAGCTTTTGCCAACCTAGCAGTTCCAAAGCACATAAAAAATGCAAGTAGAAAAATAGGGACCACCTTTGGTGGGAAGGGAACAGCGTTCCGTGCGCCTTTGGCGTTGAGTCATGCCGGCCACATGACCACAGAGACGTCTTCGGACAGCGCTGGCTCTTTGGCTTAGAAACGGAGATGAGCACCGCCCCCTAGAGTCGGGAACGACTAGCACATATGTGCAAGGGGAACCTTTACCTTTACCTTAAGGAGGTCCTTGTTTAGACTGTTTAGTCTTGTTTAGCAAGACTAAATGCTAAAATGCTTGTTTAGCATTATGCAATGCTCATGTTCTATCTGCAGGGCCTGAACAAGACAGCAAGGAGCATTCAGAATAATATTATTAGGTGGCCTGAATCGTATAGTGCAGGGGTGTCCAACCTGGGCAACTTAAGACTTAAGAGTTCCCCAGCCAGCCCTGGATGAAAGATAGTGGCAAATACATCCAATAGTCTCTCTCTTTACATTTTGCTCTCTTTCCCCCCCCCCCCCCCAGTGAAATAACTTTTGCTAAAGAACTTGGGTTTTTGGTCTATTCTGGGTTTGAAACAGGGGTGAAATTCAAATTTTTTCCCTACCGGTTCTGTGGGCGTGGCTTGGTGGGTGTGGCAGGGGAAGGCTATTGTAAAATCTCCATTCCCACCCAACCCTGGGGCCAGCCAGAGGGGATATTTGCCAGTTCTCTGAACTACTCAAAATTTCCACTACCGGTTCTCCAGAACCTGTCAGAACCTGCTGAGTTTCACCCCTGGTTTGAAAGTGTTGGAATAAGAGAATTGGAAGGGATCTTTGAGGTCTTTTAGTCCACCCCCTGCACAAGGAGGAAAGACCCTATACCCATGATGGTGAACCTGTAGCACGTGTGCCCAAAGTGGCATGCGGAGCTATGTTGCCTGGCACACGCAGCATCTCCTATTCCCATTCCAGGTTTCTGGTGCACACATGCACGCATGACGATTAGCTGGCCTTTTCACATGCGGCAGTAGTGGGAGCTAGATCTTCTAGCTGGTCTTCCATTTTCCTGCATGAGCATGCGCGCCAGCCAGCTGATAGTCACATGCGTATGCATGCCAGAAACCCAGAAAAGTACCTGGCTGAAACCGGAAGTTCAGTAGCTGAAACCGGAAGTTCATTTTCAGGCATGCTCATGTGCCCTGGGCAGCTCCTCTTCCAGATTTTTCTGTGCTGAAAAAGTTCGCCATCGCTGCGCTATGCCATTTCAACCAGAGTCCCAACATCTTTTTTTTTGTATTGTGGCGACCAAAGCTGGATGCAATATTCCAAGTGTGATCTTACCAAGGCATGGTAAAGCAATCCATCCATTTAATATTACCTTTCTGCCGGCTTCTTTAAGGATTTGTTCAATGGGATGGTTGTTTAACGTTGACCTTTTTTGGATCTCAAGAAGACAGCTTAGAGACGTCACAAGCAGGGGTGAAATCCAGGAGGTTCTGACAGGTTCTGGAGAACCGGTAGCGGAAATTTTGCGTAGTTTGGAGAACCGGCAAATACCACCTCTGGCTGGCCCCAGAGTGGGGAGGGAATGGGGACTTTTCAGTATCCTTCCCCTGGAGTGGGGAGGGAATGGGGATTTTGCAGCATCCTTCCCCTGGAGTGGGGAGGGAATGGAGATTTTGCAGTATCGTTCTCCTGGAGTGGGGAGGGAATTGAGTTTTTGCAGTATCCTTCCCCTGGAGTGGGGAGAGAATGGGGATTTTGCAGTATCCTTCCCCTGGAGTGGGGAAGGAATGGGGATTTTGCAGTATCCTTCCCCTGGAGTGGGAGGGAATGGGGATTTTGCAGTATCCTTCCCCTGGAGTGGGGAGGGAATAGGGATTTTGCAGTATCCTTCCCCTGGAGTGGGGAGGGAATATGGATTTTAGAGTATCCTTCCCCTGCCAGGGCCACCAAGCCACATCATGCCCACCAAGCCACGCCCACAGAACCGGTAGTAAAAAAAAATTTGGATTTCACCCCCGGTCACAAGCCAACCAACTTTCTTTTTCTTTCTTGGTGGCTCCATCTTGGTCTCCAGGGTTTGTCCCTAGAAAGAGATGGTGACAAGGTTGATACGGCCTAGTCTCATTGTGTCTTTTGTTTTCCAACAGCGGACTCCCACTTTTTCGTGGGTATTTGTTTGATCCAGAAGGTCAAACCTTTGAACAGCAAAGAGGAAAACGATGGCAGCCGGGGTGATACAAACTCTAAGCAAGTTCAGGCTACCCACAGAATTCCAGCATCCATTCCTGACCTCCATTGCTGGCCAGGAGATGAGTTTCCAGTATTTCTCTGGAGAAGACGACACCGAAGAGGAAGAGGAAGATGAGGCAGAAGAGGAAGGGAGGGAAGAGATGGAACTAGAGGAAGATCTTGTGAGCTCTGCGCACGAAGATGCCGCCGCGGTGGTCAACCCCAGCGTCAACAACACGCAAAAGACCTTGCAGCTCCTCCAATTTGCTGAACGCATCAGCAACGACATCCAGAGGTATTTTGGCAAGAAAAACAAAGGGCAGGACGAGGAGGAAGGGGTGGAGGAAAGCAGCTGCAACGCTTACGAGGACTTCTACTCCCCACCACTGCCGGGACGAGCGATATCCTACACAGACCTGATCAGGATTTCTCAGCGTGGGGAGACGGAGGATGAAGAAGATTCTTCTGACTTCCCCAAGACTTTTGAGCAGCTCTGGAGATCCCTGTGCGGGAAAGACGAAAAGGTGGGCCCCCTCACTGAACTTTTTGAGTATGGTTTTTGTAGGTGTCTTCAGCGGCATCTCTCTCCTGATAATAAGAAATTGATGAGGCTGGAGAGGAAATTTGCGCACGTCACCCCCATGCAGAGCAGGAAGCTACCTCAGTCCTTCTGGAGGGAGCCGACTGTCAGCCCCATAGGTACCCCCAATGGCAACCCTCCTGATTTTAGTGATCTACTGGCTAATTGGACTTCTGAATCTGGCCAGGAGGAGCTGAACGCCAGCCGAGAGCATCTTGGTGAGGTCACTGGTGATGGACACTGAGAAGTGATGGACACTTGAGAAGTGATGGACACTGAGAAGTGGACTCTAAGGAACCAAAAGAGGGGTGGAAAACTTCATTTGCCCATTGGCAGCCTTCCTTCCTCTTCATCGGTTCAACGTGTACATTTCTAAAGACATATTCTTATAAATGTTGGTCTCTTCCAGTACTTTCCCCTCCCAAGGAAGCAATGAGGGGTTGGGAATCTAGGACTAGCACTGATGACGTTACCTAGTTGGGTATTGAAACGTCTGCAAGAAAAATAAGCAAGCTCAGAGAGCACCAAGGACCCCTCGAATCTATGACTTTCCAGATGTTGATTAAATTACTGCCTCCTCCCCAAGCATCCCTCAATTGGTCTGGTCAATGCTGCCTGTAACTGTAATCCAATATTTTTGTGGGGAGGCATTGAGTTGCTCACTGATGAAACATGACTTTGAGTGTTGTTTTTGGGCAATGGTGGTAATTAGGATTGAGATTTGGTGAGCTTGACAGTTTAATCCTAGGTAGAGGCAGATGTTTCTCTATCAGGGCGCAAAGAGAAAAATATCTGCTGTGAACTCCGCATAGGCATCAGGAAGGGCATCCGGCCAGTAAATGCTCAGCTCCATCCAGTCGCTCAGATTCTACCCCAAATTAAGGAATTACAGGGTTGTAAAAAGGGGGGGGGCTTTTTTTAAAATGGTGAGATGGATGTGAGAAGGCTTTTGGAACTGAGGATGGCACTTAAAGGTAAAGGTAAAAGTTCCCCTCGCACATATGTGCTAGTTGTTCCCAATTCTAGGGGCAGTGCTCATCTCAGTTTCAAAGAGCCAGCGCTGTCTGAAGACGTCTCTGTGGTCATGTGGCCGGCATGACTCAATGCCAAAGGCGCACGGAACACTGTTCCCTTCTCACCAAAGGTGGTCCCTATTTTTCTACTTGCATTTTTTACGTGCTTTTGAACTGCTAGGTTGGCAGAAGCTGGGACAAGTCATGGGAGCTCATCCCGTTACATGGCACTAGGGATTCGAACCGCTGAACTGCCGACCTTTCGATCGACAAGCTCAGTGTCTTAGCCACTGAGCCACCACATCCCTATTGAAGGTCCAATTTTGTGAGATGGGCTTTCAGGTTAATCTCAGCCCTTACTGGCCAATGTGGAGGCAAACAAATTGAGAGATATCCAAGAACATGTTTACAGTCTAGAATAGGAGCCATAAATGGAAAGCTCCGGACTCCTCCCCCAATCCCTGAACTTTCTTTTTTAATGGGATGGAAGGGGAAAAATATGAAAATACACCTCAGGATTTCGGAGCATCTAGTTGACCTTCTCTGAAGTTCAGAAACAAAATAGGGAGAAAATTGCTTCATACTGGATGAAGGTGGGACTATCTAGATCAGCGGTCACCAACTGGTGGTCCATGAGAAAATTTTGGTGTTCTGCAGAAAAATTATTTTTTATATTGCACTAAATCAGGGGTCCTCAAATTACGGCTCCTGGGCCAGATTCGTACAATGAGCATTTGTGTTGCTGCAGGGAGTCCCCCCCCTTTGGGGTCTTTTTGTGTGGGTCGGAGGGGAGCAGAAATTCCAACTTGGTGTCTGCTTTGACCTCCTGGTGTGGGGCTTTGGGTGAAGGCTGGAGGGAAGAGTTGCTGGTGGCAAAGAGCTGGAGGGCCTCGTTCCAGTGGGACTGCCTCATGGCCTGGAACTGGCTGACCATCTCAGCCCGCTGAGCCTCCAGGTGCTGGTACCTGTCCTTGCACTCCCGCAGGTCTTCCCTCTGCTTGGAAAGCCTATGCTCGTAGTCCTCAGTGAGGTGCTTCTGCTGAGCCTCCTTCTCGGTCAGATCCAATTTGAACTGAGCTGTTTTGCCAACTCTTTCTCATGGTGGCTGCTTAGCTCCAACAACTGCTTCCTGTTGGGGCCCTAAGGAGCCCGGGCGGGCAGGCGAGGAGGGACTGGGAGGGGAGGGGCGAGTAGTGGCCAGTGAGGCACCTCACAACATGAGTGATATCAAGTTGGCCATACCCACCCAGTCACATGACCACCTAGCCACACCCACCCAGCCAGTCATTAGACAGATCATATTAGTGGTCCGCGGGATTTAAAATTATGAATTTAGTGGTCCCTGAGGGCCAAAAGGTTGGGGACCCCTGATTTAGATCAAGGGTGTCCATCTTAGCAACTTCAAGACTTATGGACCTCCGCTCCCAGAATTCCCCAGCCGGCTTCCACAGGAAGGAAGGAATGAAGGATACTATTGTAGGAAGGAAGGAAGGAAGGATACTAATAATGATGAGAGGGAGGGAGGGAGG
>WNWU01000025.1:9281097-9298721 GCA_012654045.1 Ptyas mucosa
GGCACCCAGTTTGGATTTCATGCCTAAGGCAGGACTAGAACTCACCAACTCCTGGTGATTGGCCCAAAGGCATCCAGTTTGGCTTTCATGCCTAAGGCAGGACTAGAACTCACCATCTCCTGGTGATTGGCCCAAAGGCACCCAGTTTGGCTTTCATGCCTAAGACAGGACTAGAACTCACCATCTCCTGGTGATTGGCCCAAAGGCACCCAGTTTGGCTTTCATGCCTAAGGCAGGACTAGAACTCACCATCTCCTGGCGATTGGCCTAAAGGCACCCAGTTTGGATTTCATGCCTAAGGCAGGACTAGAACTCACCATCCCCTGGTGATTGGCCTAAAGGCACCCAGTTTGGCTTTCATGCCTAAGGTGGGACTAGAACTCACCATCTCCTGGTGATTGGTCCAAGGTCACCATATGTTGCAGTTAGTCCCCTCAGCTCTTTTCTCAAGACACGCCATTCCATTCCTTCTTCCAACCTCTTTGTTTAAATTATTATTTTATATTTCTCATCCCACCTTTATTGTTTTATCCATCTAACAAAGAATATCCAGATTCAAAGGCGTAAGAGCGTTTGGGAATGTGGAGGTCCTACCTAGTCCTCATTTCCTTAAAGCAAGTGCCAATTTTGGTCGTAAGTCGAGGACTACCTGTACATTTTTCTCTCCTGGGGCTACAGATATTGCTGTCCTCCCAAGGCCATCTTCAAGAGGTTGAGTCCGAGAATTCCAGGCTACAGTTACAACTCAAAGAACTGAATGAGGAATACCGCTCACACCTTGTTCAGTACATCACAGATCTGGCGGTAAGTATGTCTCATTGGGTGTGTGTGTGTGATTTCCAATGCCCCTCTCAACTTGCTTCACCCCATTAAAGCAATCCAAATCAGGAGAAACCCAAATATTGCCAGAGTCAAAAGAAAACTACCCCACATTTGGGTGCCATGAAATAAATAGGTAACTATTCAGCAGTTCGAATCCCTAGTGCTGCGTAACGGGTGAGATCCCGTGACTTGTCCTAGCTTCTGCCAACCTAGCAGTTCGAAAGCCTGTAAAAAAGGTAGAAGAATAGGGACCACCTTTGGTGGGAAGGTGACAGCGTTCCATGCGTTTTTGGCATTTAGTCATGCCGGCCACATGACCACAGAGATGTCTTCGGACAGCGCTGGCTCTTCGGCTTTGAAACGGAGATAAGCAGTCAGAAACCACTAGTACATATGTGCAAGGGGAACTTTTACCTTTACCTTATCCCCATAAGGTAATTGCACCTGCCATAAGAAAATTCTAATAAACGAAATAAAGCCAAACCACAAGCAATAATTCTTACTTTAAGATCAGAGGCTTATTGTTTCTAATAACTTGGTACAGAAGAAAGAAATAAAAGATATAATAGCAGCAGAAAATTCATATTATCAAACTATGTGGTCCAGTGATATAGCAGTCCCTCCAAGGATGGCTATTGGGCAAAGGACCCCATCCTCATCTCAAACCGCATCTCTTATACCCATGATGATGAACCTATGGCATGCGTGCCAGAGGTGGCATGCAGAGCCCTCTCTGTGGGCACGTGCGCCGTCGCCAGCTGCTCTTCTGGTTTCTGGCGTACACATGGCTGCCGGCCAGCTGGTCTTCACGGGTGCTGGAGCGCCAGAAAACAGCCTGAAAAATGGCCAAAAAACCCAGGTGGTTTCCCAGCGTTTTGGGGGGAGTTTGTTGGGCTGTTTTCGGGCCATTTTCCGGCCAAAAAACAGTCCAAAAAACAGCCTGAAAACGGCCTGTAAACCAGTCTGAAAACAGCCCAAAAAAACAGCCTGAAAATGGCCCAAAAAACAGCCTGAAAATTTCCCCCAAAACAGCTTGAAAACGTCCTGAAAAACAGCCCGAAAACAGCCCGAAAAACACCCTGAAAATGCCTCAAAAACCAGTCTGAAAATGTCCTGAAAAACAGCTTGAAAATGTCCTGAAAAACAGCCTGAAAACAGCCCAAAAAACAGCCTGAAAATGCCTCAAAAACCAGTCTGAAAACGTCCTGAAAAACAGCTTGAAAACAGCCTGAAAAACAGCCTGAAAATGCCTCAAAAACCAGTCTGAAAACGTCCTGAAAAACAGCTTGAAAACGTCCTGAAAAACAGCCTGAAAACAGCCCCAAAACCAGAACAGCCAAAAAAACAGCCAAAAAACAGGCATGCGTGCACCGGCCAGCTGGTCTTCAGGTTTCCAGTGCTCCGGTGCGTGCACATGTACACACATGCATGGCATTGCACGCGCATTCCAGTTTGGCCACTCGGTGCCCAAAAGGTTCACCATCACTGTCTTATATTTTCCCTTGTACTGACATAGGCATTCCATGGTTTTACTTCCCTGTTCTTTCTTACTGACCATTACTTTCCGTAAACACCCGTGTACATTTGAAGCTTTCAGCCATTTGTTACTTTCAGTTCCTTATTTCCCACAGTTTCATTCTTCCTATTCCAAATGTATCCATGAAAGTGCATACTTTGCAGAAATACATTACACAAGTCAGCCCATTAGAAATATTTCTGGCACATTTTGCAATGATGTTAATTGAAAACTTTGGTTCATTAAGGCCTACGGCACAAAACCTCGGCCTTGTTACCTGCAACTTTCCAATGGATATATTTCTTTTCTCTCACACCTGTTCATCACGTTTTGAAAGCCAAGCCACCAAGGCACAAATTAGACTGCAGGGAGGGTGGTGAGAATTGGAAATCAGTTTGGTGTGGTAGTTAAGGTGCTGGCTTAGAAACCAGGAGATTGTGAGTTCTGGTCCCATCTTAAGCAGGAAAGCTGGTTGGCTGACTTCAAGCCAACCGTCAAGAGACTGGGAGTTCTAGTTCTGCCTTACTTAGGCATAAAAGCCAAACTGGGTGCCTTTGGGCCAATCACCAGGAGATGGTGAGTTCTAGTCTCACCTTAGGTATAAAAACCAGCTTGGTGACTTTGAGTTAGTCCAGGGGTCTGCAACCTTAAACAGTCAAAGAGCCATTTGGACCCATTTGCCACAGAAAAGAAAACACCAGGAATCACAAAACTCTTCCTGTACCTGACTATTTCCTGAGCGGCCACAAAACTAGCATATATATTTGAATTAAAGATTCTGTTTTCTTCTGAAACTTTTCTTTCCTTGGATTTATCCATGATTGGCTGACCAGGGATCGAAAAGCTTAATAAATTGTGCGTCTGTGGGTGTCGCACATTGGCAGTAGTGATGTATATTTTGAGCAACAGGGAGCCGCAGCAGAGGGATGAAAGAGCCACATGCGGCTCCAGAGCCGTGGGTTGCTGACCCCTCAGCTAGTCCATCTCTTAGTCCAACCCCGCTCACAGGGTGGTTATGGGGGAAATAGGAGGAAAGAGTATTAGATAATACTGTCTGCCTTGAGCTACTTACAAAATAATAAACGTGGGATAAAAAAAATCTAATCCACAAACAAATCTTCAAAACCGAGCAGATGGGTCAGTAAGCAGATAATGCTAGAATGCCCCATTCTCTAGTCCTGTGATGGCGAACCTATGGCACGTGTACCACAGGTGGCACGCATAGCCATATCTGTGGGCATGCGAGCTTAGCTCCTTCCAGCATCAGAAGTTGTCAAACGGGCCATTTTCGGCCTCCGGGGGATGGGGAAGGACGTTTTTGCCCTTCTCAGACTCCTAGAGAGGCCCTGGAGGCTGGGGACAGCAAAAAACGGGCATTGTGGTCCAACGGAAGTTGTTAAATGGGCAGTTTTCGGCCTCCAGAGGACCTCTGGAGGGGGTTGGGGAAGGCTGTTTTTGCCCTCCCCAGACTCCTAGAGAGGTCCTGGAGCCAGGTGAGAAAGAAAAATGGGCCTACCAGGCCATCACATGCAAGGAGCGGGGGATGGGGGTGGGGGGGGTGTTGCGTGCACATGCGGGGGGGGGGGGCATGTAGAATTATGGGTGTGGGCACGGGCGTGTACGGGCCTCCCGCCCCCCTGTCCTGGCACGCGATGGCAAAAAGGTTAGCCATCACTGCTCTAGTCTCACCAAATGTATTTGTATTTCAAGGAATACACCGACAGTACATCGTCAACGGCTAAAAAGGAACCCACTCAAATGAAGCGTTTTGTGGACAGCATGTTGAAAGACATCCGGGCTTCCTATAAATCTCGGGAGGAACAGCTGGCGAGAGCTGCTCGTGGTTACAAGAAGCGCATGCAGAGTTTGGTCAAGAAGCATGAGGGTCTACTCATTGCCTACAGGTAAGAGAAGGGGCCAAGGTGGAGGGCAGCAAACCCCAAAACCTAGACCGAAACCCAGAAGATATTGCATCATCTAAAATACCTGGCTCTGTGGAGTCCTTGGTACTCTCTGAGCTTAGTAGTTTGCTTGGAGACATTTTATTACCCAACTAGGTAACATCGTCAGTGCTAGTATGGGGCTTGCTCCAGGAGTGGGTTTCAAATTTTGTTACTACCGGTTCTGTGGGCGTGGCTTGGTGGGCATGGCAGGGGAAAGATACTGTAAAATCTCCATTCCCACCCCACTCCAGGGGAAGGTTACTGCAAAATCCCTATTTCCTCCCGATCAGCTGGGACTTGAGAGGCAGAGAATAGATGGGGGTGGGGCCAGTCAGAATTTTCACTACCGGTTCTCCAAACTACTCAAAATTTCCACTACCGGTTCTCCAGAACTGATCAGAACCTGCTGAAACCCATCTCTGGCTTGTTCCCTATTTATATACAATACCTTGCTTTGCTAGACATTGTACATACTTCCGGAGGGAGATTATTCCATAGAATGGGGGCCGTTTCAGGAAGGTCCTGCTCTCTCAGGAATGTCCCATGGACCTCATCAAGGAAGGGAACTTTTAACATCCCCGTCTCAATGATGGGAGGCGGATAGGCAAATTAAATTCTGAGCTACAGATACAGATTCACAGAGTTGGAAGGGACCTTGTAGGTCATCTAGTCCAAACTCCCCACCCAAGCAGGAGACCCTACACCATTTCTGACAGAAATGGTGAAAGCTTCTTGAAAGCTTCCAGGGATGAAGCTCCCACAACTTCTGAAGGCCACTTTTGTTCCACTCGTTGATTGTTCTGTCAGGAAATTTCTCCTTATTTCCAGGTTGAATCTCTCCTTGTTCCATTTCCATCTCCATCCATTATTTCTTGTCTGGCCTTCAGGTGCTTTGGAGAATAGATCCACCCCCCTCCTCTCTGTGGCAGCCCCTCAAATATTGGAAGACTGCTATCATGTCTCCCCTGGTCCTTCTCTTCACTAGATTAGCCATGCCCAGTTCCTGCAACCATTCATTGTTCTAGCAAGGTGTTGGAAGATGCTTTAGTAACAGTGGTCGAATTACTTTTTTTTACTACTGGTTCTGGGGGCATGGCTTGGTGGGCGTGGTGTAGCTTGCTGGGTGTGGCTTGCTGGGCATAGCAGAGGAAGGATACCGCAAAATCCACATTCCCTCCCCGCTCCTGGGGGAAGGATATTGCAAAATCTCCATCCCCACCCCACTCTGGACCCAGCGAGAGGTGGCATTTGCCGGTTCTCTGAACTACTCAAAATTTCCACTACCGGTTCTCCAGAACCTGTCAGAACCTGCTGAATAGCTCCCCTGTTTAGTAACCTTTCTGGTACTGTCTTATGATCCTTATAGCCGAGACTGTAGGTCTGGGGTCAATGACATGTTTGATTGGCGATAGGATACAACGCGAGCAAATCCGGTTGCTGGGCTCTCACGATCTGGATCCTGGCCCACCGGAGCACCATTTCTCCATCACGGACGCTGAACTACTGACCAACACCTCGCAAGAGTTAAATCGCTTGCGGGAAGACAAAGCCAATCTGGAGGGACAACTCTATGAGTTGCAGATGAAGGTGAGTCCACAACGTACTTTTCCCTGGAAGGGGATCTTATGAGGCTGGGGAGGTCAATCCTTGAATTGATCTATCCTTCAATACATTTGACATTAGGAAGGGACCTTGGAGATCTTCTAGCAGGAGGTCCTACACCAGTGAGGGTTAACCTTTTTGCCGTCACGTGCCAAAAGCTGGGGGAGCACGGGGTGGGGTGTCGCATGCACACGTCCCCATACCGATAATTCAATGCTCCCCATGGTTTGACAAAGGTTTTGTATGCGCTAGTTATCAATGCAATGTTCCCAGAGAAGAAGCTTTGCTTCTTTTGTCTTCTCTCTCTTTTTTTCTTTGTCTTCTCTTTTCAACTTATCAATCTAGTCCACTCCCTTGGGACTTCCTTCTATCTAAATACTAACCAGGTTTAGCCCTACATCACGTTCTGACCTCAGCCAAGGTCAAACCACAGGTGGTCACCTGCCGCCAACCATTTTTCAAGTTGTGCTCTGCGCTTCGAGTCGAAAGTTTAAATTGCTTTGGACAAAAGCGCCAACTCATTAAAACACCCATGTCTGTAACCAGTGGTGGGTTCCTCCCGGTTTGGCCCGGTTCGGCCGACCCGGTAGCGGTGACGATATGACATCACCAAACCGGTTCTCTTTGTTCGGGAGCTGGGTCCTCCCGCCCCCCCTGTATTATTCTTACCTTTTATTTGGCCCCGCCCCCAATCTATTCACTGCCTCCCGAGTCCCAGCTGATTGGCTAGAAGGGAAAAAATTGTTTAAACTCTTGCCATGGGGCTTCAAAAGGCCGTCCTACAGCTGATTAGTGTTAAAAGGCAGTGTGGTGGTAGACCAGAGCGCTCAAAAAACAAACGGGTAGACCGGTGCCTCCAAAAACAAATGAGTAGACTGGTGCCTCCAAAAACAAATGAATAGACCGGTGCCTCCAAAAACAAATTAGTAGACCAGTACAGCTCTGCAAGCAGTTAAAAGCCTGGTAGACCAGTACCTCTGCTAAATCCTAAAGAATTGTCACATGACCATCAAACCACGCCCACAAAATAAGCCACGCCCACAGAATGGTAGTAAAAAAAATTAGAACTCACCCCTGTCTGTAACTAAGTTCACAGGGCTGCTTTAATGAATCACCCCGTATTTCAGAGGTGGGATTCACTTACCTTCCCTACCAGTTCGCAAATGTGAGTGCACGGGGCGTGTCATGCATGCACTTTGTTCATGCGCGCGACTTGAACACATGCGCACGGCATCAAAATGTGCAGAAATAGGACAGCATAAAGACCGATTTGGGCAAACCGGTTCAAACCAGTAGAATACCACTGCTGCCGTACTTGTACTCTTCTACAATTGTCAGACTCGGATCTAAAGTATACAAAAGTATGAAGGCTATTGCTTAATGCATTATAAGCCGCCCTGAGTCTCCGGAGAAGGGCGGCATATAAATATAAATTAAATTAAATTAAATTAAAAAAAAATAAAGCATTGCCTTGCCCGATTTTGGGCAGCCCTGGGGAAAAAAAAGAGCATTCCGGTTCTTAGACTTTGAGAGACTCATAGTCACAAGATTTTTTCCCTGGAGGAGAAGACTTGGAATCAACATTCCATAGTCCAAAATGGATCCTTTCATTGATGGACAAGAATGAACTTAGATTTAACCCCAGTGGGCTTAGATTTTAATCCTTCCATGGGAGGAAGAGGGGAAAAAACTTGAGCATATGACTTCATCCGATTTAGTTAGCAAGCTATGATTTATGACTTGGTCCGTTGGGCGGACTTCGCTGATCAGAGCTGATTCAACAAACCATGGTTGAAATCATCATCACCATCATCCTTGCAAAAAGTCTTTGCAGGATGGTTTGGCTCAATACCGAAGCAGTTCCAGTTTGGCGTAATGGTGAATTTGCTGTATCAGAAGCTGGGCGACTGGGAATTCTAGTTCCATCTTTAAGAAATGAAAGCCAGTTGTTGACTTTGGAACAGTTCCAGGGGGTGGGCTGCTGAGGGTTCACAGGGGTTCGGGAGAACCTCTAGCTAAGATTCTGTGCGGTTCGGAGAACCCCCAAATCCCACTCCCGGCTGGCCCCGCCCACCCTGTCCCTCCACTCCCAGGAGTCCCCACGCAGCCCGTTTTGGATGCAGGTAAGTGCACGGCGCACGTGGAGGCTCAGGGAGGACAAAAACGGGCCTATCAGAAGTTGAACAGGCCCATTTCCAGCCTTCAGAGGGTCTCCGGAGCCTGGGGAGGCCATTTTTACCCTCCTGGAGGTTCAAGAAAAGCCTCCAGAGACCAGGGAGGGCAAAAACACCCCCCGCCCCCTGCCGTCATGCAGGAGGCCGACTAGGCCACACCTACCCAGCAACCGGGCAGAGGACCCCTTGCTAAAATTTTTGAAGCCCATCCCTGGCCAGTCCCTGCCTCACTCTGTCTCAACCCAAACCACTTCACAGGGTTACTTTGAGGAAAACAGCAGGGGAGATCACTGTGTCACTTAAAGGCAGGACATCCATCTAATCACAAATTCATTGTTTTCTGCCCCCCCCCACCCCGTTTCTGTTGCTTTAGGTAAAACTAAGTGAAAAAATGATCTCTGGAACGTCTTCTCAGTGAGTACATCTCCCTCTCCATGGGGCTCCTATGAATTCAAATCTTTATCGCAGCCAAAATTCAGAGAGAAAAGACACAACTGAAAAACCGAACAGCTAAGATATCATTAAGCAAAAGTAATACAGGCAGTCCTCGACTTATGACCTCAACGGGAGCCCAAAGTTTCTGTTGCTAAGCAGGACGGGCGTTAAGTGAATTTTGTCCCGTTTTACAACCTTTCTTGCCACAGTCATTAAGTGAATCCCTGCAGTAGTTAAGCTAATAACCCGGTCGTGAAGGGAATCTGTCTTTCCCGTTGACTATGCTTGTCAGAAGGTCTCAAAACAGGGATCACATGACACTGACAACTGTCACAAGTACAAGCCAGGTGCCAAGCCTCCAAATTTCGATCACGTGATCACAGGGAATGCTGCAAAGGTTGTAAACTGGGAAAATGGTCAGGAGTCACTTTTTTCTGTGCCGTTGTAACTTGAAATGGTTGCAAGACGAATGGTTGTAAGTCAAAGAGGCAGCGGGGGGGGGTGTTTCTCATGGAGCCAGCCTACCCTATGGTTATGCCACTCAGAATAAGAGTTGGAAGGGACCTTGTAGGTCATCTAGTCCAACCCCCCGCCCAAGCAGGAGACCATTTCTACACCATTTCTGACAAATAGCAGTCCAATCTCTTCTTGAAAGTCTCAAGTGATGAAGCTCCCACAACTTCCGAAGGCAACGTCTGTTCTATTGGTTGATTGGTCTCACTGTCAGAAAGTTCCTCCTCATTTCCAGGTTGAATCTCTCCTTGTTCTGTTTCCATCCATTGTTCCTTGTCTGGCCTTTGGGTGCTTTGGAGAATAGCTGGACCCCCTCCTCTCTGTGGCAGCCCCTCAAATATTGGAAGACTGTTATCAATCAACCAGCTTTAACATTCGCCAAGGTTACTTGATTAGGTTACTTGCAGCTACTTGATTTGTAACTGATCTAGGTAAAGATGTTGAAATAGCCAGGGTAACCCTACTCCTGGGGGAAGGATACTGCAAAATCTCCATTCCCACCAGGGATGAAATCCAGCAGGTTCTGACAGGTTCTGGAGAACCAGTAGCGGAAATTTTGAGTAGTTCGGAGAACCGGCAAATACCACCTCTGGCGGGCCTCAGATTGGGGTGGGAATGGAGATTTTGCAATATCCTTCCCCCAGGAGTGGGGAGGGAATGGGGATTTTGCAGTATCCTTCCCCTGGAGTGGGGTGGGAATGGGGATTTTGCAATATCCTTCCCCCAGGAGTGGGGTGGGAATGGGGATTTTGCAGTATCCTTCCCCTGCCATGCCTACCAAGCCACGCCCACAAAACCGGTAGTAAAAAAATGTGGATTTCACCACTGATTCCCACCCCCACTCCTGGGGAAAGGATACTGCAAACTCCTCATTCCCACCCCACTCTGGGGCCAGCCAGAGGTGGCATTTGCCGGTTCTCTGAACTACTTAAAATTTCCGCTACCAGTTCTCCAGAACCTGCTGGATTTCACCCCTGAAAAAAAAAATCCCTTTCAAACTCGCATATAGAAAGACGGCGCATGCAGGCGGAAACCTAAGTAGGCGCCCTGCCTTGAAGTATTTATCTATCGATCCTCTTTCCTAAACCACAGAGCATGAAGCATTTTCAATGGAAGCATTCACAATTAAGCCCCGGCTACATCATTAAAATGCCCGGGAAACAAAAGTGCTTCTCACATTCACAAAACGGGCACAGGCCGAACACCAAAAGGGGGAAGGGAAGCCCCAAGCTTTCTACATGATTAATGCTTTATTTTGCCTATCTGGCCAAAAAAGAAAGGCTGTTTGAGAGGCCTAACACTAAACGCCAACCTAAAATAAAATTTAAAGGGCTGATTGGTGCAAACACCACCAATTTATTTGCCTATATAAACCGCGTTTCTGAGCCAGACCTGGCTGTTAAAAAAATGTCGATCTCTCTTTCTTTTAAATTGCTGAAAAAAGAGAGATGGAGAATTCTTGGCGGCAACGGACAACCCTCCAGAGGGAGCTCTGGGTATCCCAAATCCGTGTCGTCCCCCACTCCCGAACATGTAAATTGGAGCACAATGCATTCCTCCGTTCATTCCATTCTTTTATTACAGTCAGAATTCTCCAAACATCAAAAGTGACCTATATTTTACTTATGCGAGACTCGGACCAACTCGGCCGAACTTTCCCACGGCTTGCTCGCATATTTCCCCACGATGAGATCACCTAGCCTCAACACCCCGCAAGTGAAGTGAGGGGATTTGCTCCCTGAAGGACAAAAAAAACCCCATCCCTCCAGAATAAAAGATGGTCGAAGGTCAAGAGATGGTGGGGCCTCCTTCCCAGCGTTTCTCACCTCCATTTTTTTAAAAGAGGTTTCTCTTGTGCAGAAACCGAGTTTGTACCCAGTTTGGCTCAATCTCGGGATGTTTAAAGGGAAAGGGAAAGGTTCCCCTCGCACATATGCGCTAGTCATTCCTGACTTTAGGGGGCGGTGCTCATCTCCGTTTCATAGCCCAAGAGCCAGCGCTGTCCAAAGACGTCTCCGTGGTCATGTGGCCGGCGTGACTCAATGCCAAAGGCACACGGAACGCTGTTACCTTCCCACCAAAGGTGGTTCCTATTTTTCTACTTGCATTTTTTATTACCTGCTTTCGAACTGCTAGGTTGGCAGAAGCTGGGACAAGTAATGGGAGCTCACCCCGTTAACGCGGCACTAGGGATTCGAACCGCTGAAGTGCCGAACTTTCGATCGACAAGCTCAGCGTCTTAGCCACTGAGCCAAATTTGGGGTTGCCGACAGAATTGGTGAGGTAGTTTTCTTGCAGACATTTCATTACCCAACTAGGTAACATCATCAGTGCTACAAGGGAGAGAGCTTTGTCTTAGGCAGTGGGAGAACGATGACCCCATCAGCTTGATATTGGCCCTTCCTTCCTTCCTCCCTCCTCCCTAGGTTTATTAGTACCACAGCTCCCATCCCTCCAGACAGCAGACGGTTGTAATCCAGTGCATAAGGATTGTAAGAGATCCTGGTTACCACAGGTCTTCTCCAGGGATAAGGTCAGGGGTGAAATCCAGCAGGTTCTGACAGGTTCTGGAGAACTGGTAGCGGAAATTTTGAGTAGTTCAGAGAACTGGCAAATACCACCTCTGGCTGGCCCCAGAGTGGGGTGGGAATGGAGATTTTGCAGTATCCCCTGCCATGCCCACCAAGCCGCGCCCACAGAACCGGTAGTAAAAAAAAATGGATTTCACCACTGGATAAGGCTGTGGTTTTGAAGACATCTGAGCTTGAATGTGGAACCCAGGCATCATCATCATCTTCTTTTAACGAACCCATAATCCTTTGTGGGGTGCAGTCTGGGCAACTGAATGGAGCTAGCAGTGTGTTTACTGGCCAGATGCCCTTCCTGTCGCCAATGCAGAGTTTTGTACAGCAGATATATTCACAGAGAAATATCTGCCTCTACCTAGGATCAAACTCACAACCTCCTGATTGTGAGGTGAAAGCTCCACCTCTAGGCCACCACACCAATGTGGAACTCAGGCCTGCAAAGCAGATATTCTATTGCAGAGCCAATTTAGTAGGCATCTCCCCGTCACAACTCCTTCTCCTTGCTGTTCATTGATGTCTTCTTCCTCCTCTTTTCATTCATCAGACCTTTGTCTAGGCTGCGGATTTTCCTCCCGTCTCTCAAGGTTATTCTCACAGCCCTTTACCCTGGCTGTTTCAATATCTTTACCTAGATCAATTACAAATCAAGTAGCTGCAAGTAACCTAATCAAGTAACCTTGGAGAATGTTAAAGCTGGTTGACTGATAGCAGTGTTCCAATATTTGAGGGGCTGCCACAGAGAGGAGAGGGTCAAGCTATTGTCCAAAGCACCCGAAGGCCAGACAAGGAATAATGGATGGAAACCGATCAAGGAGAGATTCAACCTGGAAATAAGGAGGAATTTTCTGACAGTGAGAACTATCAACCAATGGAACAGATGTTGCCTTCAGAAGTTGTGGGAGCTTCATCACTGGAAGCTTTCAAGAAAAGACTGGACTGCCATCTCTTAGAAAAGGTGTAGGATCTCCTGCTTGGGCGGGGGGTTGGACTAGATGACCTACAAGGTCCCTTCCAACTCAGTTAATCTGTTTGGTTAGTTCAGGGGTCGGCAACCGGTGGCTCTGGAGCCGCATGTGGCTCTTTCATCCCTCTGCTGCAGCTCCTTGTCGCCAGTCGGCTCCACACTTGATAGGGCTTTCGGTTAGGAGAGGTAGAGGAAAAAGGATGCCATGCTAGGAGACTCTATGGTGGGGGAACCGGACTTCTGGTCAGCTCCAGAATTGAACGGGGGCTTCCGGTTAGACCCTTTGTGGCTCTTTTGAGTGTTTAAGGTTGCTGACCCCTGGGTTAGTTAATGGCTTAATGTTTTGAGAAATGTGTGAATTCAGTAGTCCCGGTAAAAGCGTTATCCGTGCACAGCCCCGACAGCGTAATGGTGCCTCTTTTTAATTCACAGTGTCCTGCCTCTCCCTGTCCCTACTCTGTTGGAGGGCGAGGGCTGGGCTGAACTCAGGAAGCAGCTACGGGAATTTACCCACACTACTCAAGTAAGTAAAACTCTCCAAGAATGTGGTAATGTCCATCAACAAAAGGGCTACGCATACATTTTTCTAAGTCCCCCTATTGGTTGATGAAATATTGGTACATGAGAAAGACCTTGGGAGACCCGTCAATGAGATTTTGCATAGGGAACAATCAGATAAGAGACAGCATAGCCCACAGATGGATAGCGGGCGGGTCAAAAGACTCAGAAGAGACCGTCCCTTAGTTACTTGGGCTGTGAAGAAGATGGAGGGGCGGAGGAGGATTGTACTTTCAAATTAGCAAGATTCTGTTAATATAGGTTTACAATAAAGTAGAGTCAGTTTACCTATCTTACAAGTCTCAATGTATAATTTTCTTCCACTTTATCGCTAAAGGGTAATTTTGGAAGCTGGACGCTGTTTTCCCTTCCTTCCCTCTTATACCAAAGAGTCAATCTTGAGTTTCTTTCTCATTCTCTGAGTTGTTTTCCCATCGGTTGCTACATGATAATATTTCCTTCGAGACCATCTCTGTACTTGTAACAAACTGTGAGAATAACCTTAAGGAAGAGCCACTTGTCAAAACACCGGGCAGATAAGAAAGTCTGAGTCCTGAAAAAGAAAAGTAATTCGAGAAAACGTCTCCGACTTTATCGTCCCTCCCTAGTTCTCGTTCTATATTAAATTGTTTATTTATCTAGTTATTAGATTTATTGTCTTGGACCCTTTATGCGGGACATGAGAGAAAGCTGAACACCTTTCATATGTGCTGTCTCTGACGTATCCTTGGCATTACCTGGCATGACAAAGTTCCAAATAGCGCAGTCTTGGAATGTGCTGGAATTTCTAGCATGTGTACACTATTGAAACAGCGATGTCTACGCCGGCTGGGGCATGTCATGAGAACGGCTGATGGTCGGATTCCGAAAGATCTCCTGTATGGAGAATTAGTGCAGGGAAAGCGCCTCAGAGGGAGACCACAGCTGCGATATAAGGATATCTGCAAGAGGGATCTAAAGGCCCTGGGAATGGACATTAACGACTGGGAAACCTTGAGCTCTGATTGTTCAGCCTGGAGGATAAAGTGACAGCACAGCCTTCTCCAATTTGAAGAGACACTTGTTCGGTAGGCTGAGGCAAAGAGGCAGTCCCGGAACCAGTGAAATCTGGGAGCTGGGCAGGGGACGGAATGTATCTGCCCTCAGTGTGGAAGGGATTGCCACTCTCGGATCGGCCTTTTAGTCACACCAGATGCTGTTTTAGGACCTCTTTCCAGAACACGATACCATAGTCCTGTGATGATGTGCCACACGTGGCATGCGGAGCCATATCAGTGGGCATGGGAGCTCAGCACATTCTGGGCCACCTGGAAGTAGGGAAACAGGTTGTTTCCTGCCTCCGGAGGGCCTGGGGTATGTGGTGTGGAAGGCCTGTTTTTTGCTGTCCCCAGGCTCCAGGGCCTCTCTAGGAACCTGGGGAGGGTGAAAATGGCCTTCCCCACCCACCTCGGAGGCCCTCCGAAGGCAGGAAACAGCCTGTTTTCCTACTTCCGGGTGGCCCAGAAGGCCCATTTTTTGCTCTCCCCAGGCTCGAGCCGCTTTAGAGCCTAGGGAGGGCAAAAACGGCCTTCCCCACCCACCTCGGAGGCCCTCCGAAGGCAGGAAACAGCCTGTTTTCCTACTTCCGGGTGGCCCAGAAGCCATCCGGAGGCCGGAAACGGCTTGTTTGCCGTTGGGACTGGAAGTCGGCAAACGGGCCATTTCCAGCCTCCGGAGGGCCTCCAGGGGGTAGGGGGAAGGCTGTTTTTTCGCCCTCCCCAGGCTCCTAGAGAGGCTCTGGAGCCTGGGAAGGGCAAAAAATGGGCCAAAAAAAGCGTGGGGAGCATGGGGAGGGTCACGCACGCGTGGGGCAAGGCACATAGAATTATGGGTATGGGCATGCACGCGCAACCCCCCATCTCCCCCTGCTTTTGGCATGCGATGGCAAAAAAGTTAGCCATCACTGCGATAGTCTTTTGAGACTGAAGGTTGCCAAAAAGATTTATTTGCCAGCCATCTCGCCTCGAGGTGACTCTTTAGGATTAAAAACAAGGAGGACAGAGGCACGCTCAGAGTTTCAAGAGTCTGCAACTCTATAATAAAAGTAGGTTTAGTATTTACAACTGGGGTTCAAGTCTGCTGCACTGCAAAGAGCCGAGAGTTCTCCCCTACAGGCATTTGGTTATTGGTCATCCTTCATGACCTCTGCTTCCCTTCCCACGACTTCAGGTGGAACTGGAAAGGGAGAGAAGCCAGCTGCTGGCCCGGGCGATGGTAGCAGAAGAGCAGGTTGTTGAACTGCAGGAATACGTGGACAAACACCTGGTGAGGTGAGACCAAAGGCAAAACTTTTCTTCGGGTCTATAGCAGGAGTGTCAAACTCAAGGCCAGCGGGCTGTTCTCCGGCTTGCAGTGTGATTAAATCCGGCCCGTGGAGCTGGCCTGGGAATATCAAAGGACCGGCCTGCTGGAGGCCGAAAACGGGCCATGTGGGGCCCCAATGAGGCCTGTTTTCAGCTGGCAGAGTACTGCAGGAGGCAATGGAGGGCGAAAATGAGGCAGAGAGAGCTGTGCACCTCCCCCCGGTACCCCGTTTGGCTGGCAGGGTGCTGCAGGAGGTATCCGTCCCATCTCCCCCCACTCTCTGTCCCCCACTCCGCCGCGAACTACAAGGCTGATCTGGCCCTCGGAGCCAGCATTGTCAGTCTTCATCCTGAGCTTTCAAAAATTCCAAGATGAAAGCTTCAGGTCTTTCTGGTTCCCAAATGCTGAAGGAAGACACAGGTTAAATCTCTCCCAGGTGAGTTCATTTATTTGCCTGTCTCCTGCCCTCTTTGGTCTCCTTATGATTCACACTGGAAGCTGCTGGATTCTCTCAGTAGACGTAAGTACCCATTATCTCCTCTCTGCTTCCATTGCAGATACAAGCAGGAGATTGTGAGAATGCGCAAACTCCTAGGAACAGACGGATCCCAAGCATTGAGTGCTGAAGCATCTGAGTTTCCAGTATTTTTGATGTCCCAAAGGAACCTCAGCAAGGAAATGTAGTTTTCTTATCAGAATAGAGCCGGAAGGGACCTTGGAGGTCTTCTAATCCAGCCCCCTGCTCAAGCAAGGGACCCTATACCAGTGATGGCTAACCTTTTTGCCATTGCGTGCTAGGAGCGGGGAAAGGGTGGTGGTGTCACGTGTGCATGCCCCCTGCCCCCACACATGCGTGCGCAACCACCCTACACTCCCGGCATGCAATGGCATGGTCCCACCGGAAGTTGGCAAACGAGCCGTTTCTGACCTTTGGAGAGGTGGGTAAGGCCGTTTTCGCCCTCCCCAGACTCCTAGAAAGGCTCTGGAGGCTGGGGAGAGAGAAAAATGGGCCTTCCCCATCACCCACCCCCCCCGAGGTCCTCCAGAGGCAGGAAATAGCCTATTTTCCTACTTCTGGTGGGCCCAGAAGGCCTGAAAATCAGCTGTCTGGCACATTTATGCGGATCGGAGCTGAGCTTGCATGCCCACCAATATGGCTACATGTGCCATAGGTTCGCCATCACGGCCCTATACCATTTCAGACAAATGACTGTCCAGTCTTTTCTTAAAAAACTGCAGTGATGGAGCATTCACGATTCCTGAAGGCAAGCTGTTCCACTGGTTAATTGTCCTCAGTGTCAGGAAGTTTCTCCTTAATTCCAGGTTGCTTCTCTCCTTGATTAGTTTCCATCGTTTCTTGTTCTTCCCTCTGGAGCTTTGGAAAATAGCAGACTCCTTGCAGATATTCTCAAGAGGCCTAGACTCTTGGCCTGAGTAACAATTGGACCTAACATCTGGTACACATTCATCCCCCAGAGATAGGAGGAAGAAAAAAAGGCTTGAAGTCTTCCACAGCAGCCAAGTGGGTTCCTGGGTGAAATTTAAGCTTCAAAAATGTGAATGTTTTGTTCAACGCTACTCCAAAATTCCGGCATTTGTCTGTTTATGAAGAGCTTTTGGATAGAACACTGTGTGTATATATACAGTGTGTGTGTGTATAAGAGGTGATTATGCATTCTTGGAAGGACATCCTGTATAATTTAAAACAAAATCTGTCCACACTTTATTTTGACTTAGTATGGAAACACGAAGATCAAATATGATTCCGTTCGGTCTGTGTTTGATTTGTTGATTAAAAACCGCCTGTCGTGATTTATATAAATATGATTTTAGTCTCAGTTCACTTCTTTTCAGTTACTATACTGTATTACACTATTTCAGTTTTTTCTTCACCTTCCCACAATTTCTCTCTTTTCTCTTCTTTTTAGATGTACCGTTTAGCTTTCTTCCAGCATACATTATATAGCTGTGATGGCGAACCTATGGCACATGTGCCAAGTTTAGCTCTGGCGCGCATGCGTGGACCGGCCAGCTGATTTTCAGGCCTTTTGGGCCCACCAGAAGTAGGGAAAATATGGGTGGTGGGGAAGGCCCATATTTTTCTGTCCCCAGCCTCCAGAGCCTCTCTAGGAGTCTGGGGAGGGCAAAAATGGCCTTCCCCACCCC
>WNWU01000025.1:9318504-9338354 GCA_012654045.1 Ptyas mucosa
GTCCTTGGTGCTCTCTGAGCTTGGCTGTTTCCTTGCAGACATTTGATTACCGAACTATGTAACATCATCAGTGCTAGAAGGGAATGGGGCTTGCAGAATGGAGGAGAAAGGGAATGGGAGAAAGATAGAAAGGGAGGAGGAGGAGAAGGAGGAGACTGAAAGGTCCTTGATGCTCTCTGAGCTTGGTGGTTTTCTTGCAGACTTTTCATTACCAAACTAGGTAACATCATCAGGGCTAAAAGAAGTGGAACTGAGGAGGAGAAGGAGGAGGAGGATTGTGGGGCCCATGGTGCTTTCTGAGTAGCTGTTATCTTGCAGACATTTACATAACTACATAACTATGTAATATCATCTGTGCTAGAAGGGAATGGGACTTGCAGAATGGAGGAGAAAGGGAATGGGAAAAAGAGAGAAAGGGAGGAGGAGGAGGAGGATTGTGGGGCCCTTGGGGCCCTCTCTGAGCTTGGCTGTTGTCTTGCAGACATTTATTTATTTATTATTTATTATTATTTATTTATTTAGATTTATATACCGCCCTTCTCCCCAAGGGGACTCAGGGCGGTGAACAGCCAAAAGTAAAAAACATACATACAAAATTTAAAAGCCAAATAAAACCAAATTAAACAATGGCCCCAATGATTTAAAATCCCAATTATAAAATATTAAAACCCCAAATATTAAAATATTTACAATTTAAAATTTTAAAATTATTTTTACAAAAGAAGGGAAAAAGGGAAAAATTAGGCCAGGCCCGCCTGGTGGAACAGAAAAGTTTTTAGCTCACGGTGGAAGGCACGAAGATCCGGGATCCTCCGTAACTCCGGGGGGAGCTCGTTCCAGATAGTGGGTGCCCCCACAGAGAAGGCTCTCCCCCTGGGGGCCGCCAGTCAACATTGTTTGGCCAACGGCACCTGGAGGAGCCCCTCTCTATGGGAGCGTACCGGTTGGTGGGAGGCTATTGGTGATAGTAGGCGGTCCCGCAAGTACCCGGGTCCTAAACCATGGAGCGCTTTAAAGGTGGTAACCAACACCTTGAAGGCAGCGGGGTTTGCTCTTTGTTTATATAAAGGTTTATATAAAGGTGCCAATAGAAGAGAGAATATTTATAGCTCAGGATTGAACTGAGTTGAAATCCACGCAATTTAACATCGCTGAGATTGAGAGTCCCTGTATTAGACAAACCCAACAGATGTTTTAAGGGAGGCAATCTGCTCTCGGTCTGGCCCCCTCGTTCATTTTCATGCATTTCTCTTCCATCATCAGCCCAACTTTTTATCCTCACCCCAGGACTGTCCAGCCTCCAAGAGGATATGCAGAACAGCTGGCTGTGTGAGTTTGGAACCACAGCTCTTGTCAGAGAAGTCTGTTTTTTTTTTTTTTAAAGGAAGGGATTAAATGCAAACCACAGTTTTCGTTCCAGTGAGAAGATTTTTAGCTTTCCGAAAAAGGGAGCATCACACATGAGCTTTTCCCACCTACGCACATTCATGCGGTGAAAAGTCTGGTTTATATCAGGCAGGCGCAGCTGACATGAATTCCAGGGTCATACCAGTCACCGAATGACACCCCTGATCCGCAGGGCGAGGATTCGAAGGAGGCGCTGCTCATTTTTATAGCTTGCATTGTTAATTTTTTAAAAAGAATTTTCCCAACCAAACTTTGCCAAAGCGATAAACTTGACTCTTACCAGTCAGGAGTGTGCAAATCTCTAATGCCTTGGTAAGGCCACATTTGAAATACTGCATTCAGTTTTGGTCGCCACGATGTAAAAAAGATGTTGAGAGTCTAGAAAGAGTGCAGAGAAGAGCAACAAAGATGATTAGGGGACTGGAGGCTAAAACATATGAAGAACGGTTGCAGGAACTGAGTATGTTTATGAGTATGTATATGCCTTATAAGTACATTATTTTTCAATGATGGTGTGCAGGGTTGGGCTTCAAAAATTTTAGTTCTCTGCCCAGTTGCTGGGTGGGTGTGGCTATGGTGGGCGTGACCTAATCAGCCTCTTGCACCACAGCAGCGGGAGGGGGGGCGTTTTTGCCCTCCCCAGACTCCAAAGGCTTTCCTTGAGCCTCTGGGAGGGCGAAATCAGCCTCCCCAGACTCTGGGAAGCGGGCCTGTCCCATTTCCGGCCTTCCTGAACTTCCGGTAAGCCCATTTTTTGCCCTACCTGAGCCTCCACGCGCTCCCTGCACTTACCTGCATCCAAATCAGGTCATGTGGGGACTCCTGGGAGGGGCAGGATGGGGTGGGCGGGGTCAGTCATGAGTGGGATTTGGGGGTTCTCAGAACTGCACAGAATCTTAGCTAGAGGGTCTCCCGAACCCCTGCGAACCCCCAGTAGCCCACCCTTGAGTTGTTCCCTCTGTAACCGAACAAGTGAATTTAGCCACTTCTGCAAATTCTACCATCTTCCCCAGCCGCTCCTCAGGGGTCATCTTATGATTAAATTATTTTTCGATGATGGTAGTTTTTTCTTCTTCTTTCTTTTCTCTTTCCACTTCACTCAATACCTCCAAAGGACATTGATTCAGCTGCAAAGCACATCAAAAACATTCCCAAACTCGGAATGCACCCGGGTCTTTCTCCCAAATTTTCCACCATAAACCTCAAGCCTGGCTGGCTAGCAGCTCATTGATTGAAAGCAGATTCCGAAAATGGGAATTGGAAAAAAAGTGACTTTGCTGAGAAAGACCCATTGCAGGTTGGCCGTAACTCTTGAATTGCCACGAAATTTGCTTGTGGATAAAATTTCAGGCCAGTTCCGATATACAGGCGGTCCGCCACTTATGACCGAAATTGAGCCCCAAATTTATGTCATTAAGTTGTTAAGGGAGTTTTGTCCCCCTCTTTACGACTTTCTAGCCACAGTTGTTAAGTGAATCACTGCAGTTTTAAGTTAGCAACATGGTTGTTAAGTGAATCTGGCTTCCCCAATTGGCTTTGGTTGCCCAGAAGGTCGCAAAAAAAGATCACATGACCCCGAGACATTGCAACCGTCATAAATAGGAGCCATTTGCCAAATATATGCCAATTGTCATTTGCTTGACAGCTGCCTCATATTTATGACCGTTGCAGTGTCCTGGGGTCATTTGATCCCCTTTTGCGACCTTCTGACAAGCAAACTCAGCGGGGAGGTGAGTGAGGAGGCCAGATTTTTTTTTAATAATTTTTATTAATATATTCTATGCATCAATACATAAATGAAATATTCAATCCTGCCACCATGGTGTAATGTAAGTACTTTGTCCATAAATATAAAATCATTCCTTTATACATATATACTTGCCATCATATATATACATCATATATCTGTTCTATCCCACCTTTTCTGGACCCAATCGTACCATAATTTCCAACTGTTATAAAATTCTGAATCTTTTTTACCATTGATCAATCTAGTTAATCTATCTGATTCCGCACACTCATTAATTTTATATATTATTTTCAAATCCAGATTTGAAGGCCAGATTTTAATGACCATGTTACTAACTGCAGTGATTCAATTAGCAAACGTTGCAAGAAAAGTAGTAAAATGGAGCAAAACTCAATTTCTCACTGAGCAACAGAAATTTTGGGCTCAATGGTGGTCATGAGTCAAGGACTTCCCTGCATTTATGATCGCTTCAGTGTCTCCGGCTTGTGGTAACCGTTTGCGTCCCAGTTGGCTTCTGAAAAGCAAAGTCAATGGGGGAAGAAGATGGATTCATTTTAACGACTGTGCGTTTCACTTAACAATGATTCACTTAACAACCGTGGCCAAAATGGTTGTAAAGTTGGATGCAACTCACTTAAGCCTGTGTTGAGTTGTATTTATCTGAAAGGAAACTGGTTTTTTTAACCGAAAAATAATTCACCTTTGAAACGAAAGGGTCTTCTGAGACCCACTGAGAATATGTAAGGAAAAAAGACCAGGAGTTTTCTGTATTCTTTTTGGGGGTATCTGTATGGATTGCATTAAATTCAGGATTTTTCCACTATTAAATAAATACAGCATTCCTTCACTGGACTTGGAAGGAGGGCAAGTAGGGGAGGTTAATAAATCATGTGCAGAGTGGAAAATGTGGGGAGAGAAACGTCTTCTCCAGCATTGGGGTGGCTGCCAAAAATTGAACGGCAGGGACTAAGAAAGGGAAAAAGGGGGCTTATAAAACATAATTAACCATAGAATTTGCTTCTATTAGATGCAGCGATGACAAGCAATTTAGATAGTGGATAGAATTGCTTCCCAGAGGCTCATTTTGTGGGAAAGATGTAAATTGCCTTATTTTTTTTTTAGCCCACATTTTCTTCTCTGCCTCTTTATCATCTGCATCCAACGAGAGGTGGGTGGGTGGGTGAGTCTGGGTGCAAGATTGGCAGCTCTGTTTGTGACAGAGTGCAGAGAAGAGCAACAAAGAGGATTAGGGGACTGGAGTCTAAAACATAGGAAGAACGGTTGTAGGAACTGGGTATTTCTAGTTTGATGAAAAGAAGGACTAGGGGAGACATGATAGCAGTTTCCAATATCTCAGGGGCTGCCCCAAAGAAGCAGGAGTCAAGCTATTCTCCAAAACCCAAGAATGCAGAACAGGAAGCAATGGGTGGAAACTAATCAAGGAGAGAAGCAACCTAGAACTAAGGAGAAATTTCCCAACAATTTAGAACAATTAATCAGTGGAACAACTTGCCTCCAGAAGTTGTGGGTGCTCCATCACTGGAGATTTTCAAGAAGAGACTGGACAACCATTTGTCTGAAGTGGAAGGAAGGAAGGGAAGGAGGGGTCCAGATTAACAGAGTTGGAAGGGACCTTATAGGTCATTTAGTCCAACCCAGTGGTGAAATCCAAATTTTTTTTTACTACCAGCTCTGACTTGGTGGGCATGGTATGGCTTGGTGGGCATGGTATGGCTTCGTGGGCATGGCAGGGGAAGGATACTGTAAAATCCCCATTCCCACCCCACTCTGGGGCCAGCCAGAGGTGGTATTTGCCAGTTCTCCGAACTGCTCAAAATTTCCGCTACCGGTTCTCCAGAAACTGTCAGAACCTGCTGGATTTCACCCCTGGTCCAACCCCCATCCACCCAAGCGGGAGACCCTACACCATTTCTGACAGATGGCAGTCCAATCTCTTCTTGAAAGCCTCCAGTGATGAAACTCCCACAACTTCCGAAGGCAACTTCTGTTCCATGGGTTGATTGTTCTCCCTGTCGGGAAATTCCTCCTTATTTCCCATTTGAATCTCTCCTCGATCAGTTTCCATCCATTATTTCTTGTGTGGCCTTCGGGTGCTTTGGAGAATAGCTTGACATCCTCCCTCCTCTCTGTGGCAGCCCCTCAAATATTGGAAGACTGCTATCCTGTCTTCCCCTGGTCCTTCTCTTCGCTAGACTAGCCATGCCCAGTTCCTGCAACTGTTCATTGTATGTTTTAGCCTACAGTCCCCTAATCATCTTTGTTGCTCTTCTCTGCACTTTTTCTAGAGGGAGGATGGAGGGAAAGAGAGAGAAAGAGGGGGGAAGGGGGGGTGGGAGAGGGGAAGGGAGGGAGGGAGTGAGAGAGAGAGAGAGAACCTTTCTCACTCTGAAGATGTTCAAGGCAACCACTTCCAACTCTTCCAACCTGGGATCCCACCCCAAGATTCCCATGGGATCATCCCAGGCGGGGTGAGGGCAGATCTTGCTGCCATCACCTTAAGTGAAAGGGGTGTGTGTGTGTGTCTGTATGTGTATCTCTCTCTCTCTCTCTCTCTCTCTCTCTCTCTGTGTGTGTGTGTGTGTGTGTGTGTGTGTGTGTGTGTGTGTTAAAAAGCAGAAGGGATCCTTGGAAGAGAAAAGGCAGATAGGATGTGACAAAATCCAGCCCCTGGAAACAAGGAACCCCGTCCTCCGATGCCTGGTTCTCTCCAAGTGACCTCTCCTTTTTCTCAACCCCCCCCCCCCAATTGTAGGTGGATCTTCTTTGGCCTCCTAAATGAGGAGGGGCTGGTGAGTGCCAGCTTCACCCACCCCCGCCACGATTACCCAAAGGATGCATCTCCCCCTCCCTCCCTCCTTCCCTCCCCTCCCCTCCTTTCCCCAGTTCCCCACCATCTTCCCACACACTCGGATTTTCCCACAGCCCCAGCTTTCCTTCCTTCCCAAGCCTGTTTTATTAGTGGGGGCAGCAGCGGGGTGTGGGGGGGGGGCTGAGGAGCGGGAAACTAAGCCGGGCATCTGAATGTAACACAGCACGGACAACCGCAACAGGTGGCGTCATTTTCAGAGACAGCCAAGAGGTGGGAGGAAGGGAGGGAAGCACACACAGCCATCAGCACAAGGGAATTAATGGGGAAGGGGAGAAGGGGAGGAGGTGGGTGGAGAGATGGGCCGATATAGGGGTCCCCAGGGTGGAAAATCCATCTTCCTGGCAAGGAGGAAGAGGAGGAGGAAGAAGGAGAAACTTCATGGAATCCCGCAAGGCTCATTTTTCACCTCAACCCAACGGTCACACAGGCCGTTTTCCTGCGGGAAAGAGATCCCCCACACACACACAACAGAAAGGGTTTCTCCGTGTGCTTCTGGGTGTAAATGTTGGGGAGAACATGGAACTCTCTGGGGAGGGGAAAGAAATTGGAGAGAGAAAGGAGAAAGGAAGGAAGGGGAGGGAAGGAAAGGAGGAAGGAAGGAAGGAAGTGAGAAAAGAAGGAAGGAAGGGAACGGAACAGAGGAAGGGAGGAAAGACGGAAGGGAAGGGGAAAGGAGGGAAGAAGGGGAAGGGAGAAAAGGGAAGGGGAGAAGAGGGAAGGAAGGGAGGGGAAGGGAAGAAGGAAGGGAGGGGAGGAAAGGGAAGAAGAAAGGAGGGAAGGAAGGGGAAAGGAACAGGAATGATGGAAGGAAGGAAGGGGAAGGGAAGGAAGGAAAGAAAGAAGAAAAGGCAGGAAGGAGGGAAGGGGAGGAAGGAAGGAAGGAAGGAAGGAAGGAAGGGGAAAGGAACGGAGGAAGAAAGGGGAAGGGGAAAGGAGGGAAAGAAGGGGAAAGGAAGGAAGGAAGGAAGGAAGGAAGGAAGGAAGGAAGGAAGGAAGGAAGGAGAAAACCCTGAAAATTCCCTCATTTTGGGGGGAAAATGACACCTCCCAAATCCTTTCCTTGAGGCGCTCAGTTGCTGTGTCATCCAAAATTCTTGTGGGCCACCGCATAACCAAGTCATTACAGGCAGAGTCCCTCTCCAGCATTGCCAGACTGAACGAAAGAAAGCGACAAATCTATTTTGGGAGTCCCCCCCATCCTGCCAAATGCACAGAGTGCGTCTTGCTTTGCGCTGACTTCACACAAAGGAGAAAACTCTTTTTCGATCCCAAGGATGTTGCATCACACACATCAGGACATCAGTCAAGGAAACGGCTGAGGGAAGAATAACCTGGCATCCCATGCAGTGCATAAGAGGTAGCCAGAAATATATTTATTCTATTTCCTTTTTCACGAATGGCTCACAGGCTACAGTGTGAGAATCATCATTCCATGTTAAAATTGAAAGTCCTTTACTGTAATTCAAGGAACCACCAAGGAGAAAAGCACGATGTAAACAAAGTGCAAACCCCACACTCCCTGTCACTTGATGAGGTTACCTAGCTGGGTAATGAAACGTCTGCAAGAAAGCCACCAAGCTCGGAGAGCATCAAGAACCCTGGGCGAGCTACAGATATTCTCATCTATTGAAAAACCCTTTTGTCTTTTCCTTGCATGCTGTTTTATCTTTGTATAATTGTTCTCGTGTGTTCTGAATAATAGTCTAATGGACTATTGGACAGGTAGTCCTCAACTTATGACCATCCACTTAGTGGCTAGTTGAAGCTACAATGCCCCCTCCCCAAAGGTAATTATGACCCAGATTTGAAGTTTTGATGGCCCCATGGTTATATATCTGCATTTATGGCCATTTGCAGTGTCCCGTGGTCACAGGACTGCAATTTATGATGATTTTGCCCAAAACTAACATTTACACTTCTTTTTTTCTGGCAAACCTCCCCCCCCCCCCATAATAAACAATGTGCTCACTTAACAACCATGGTGCTCATTTAATGACCTCTAGGAAAAAAAGGTCATGAAAATCAGGGACAGTCCTCTGACGACTTGCTTAATGATTTATGACCGTAATTGTGGGCTCAATTTCAGTCGTAAGTGGAGGACTTCCTGAATTGCCAAAACCGAAATGTGTATTGCATTCTTTTCCCCTTTGCTTAGGCGTGGGAACTAAATATTTGGTTTCTTTTTGGAATCAGTCCATCTTCTCTCTCTCTCTCTCTCTCTCTCTCTCTCTCTCACACACACACACACACACACACATACACACACACAGAGCGAGAAAGTGACATCAGTTACAGCAATAAAAGACCCTTAGTCAGGCATAAGCATCTGTAGATACTCAAAGGGAAAAGGAAGTGGAAGCCAACTTTATTTTAATGTCTGCCTCTCTCTCTCTCTCTCTCTCCCTCCCTCCCTCCCTCCCTCTCACACTCACACACACACAATTGAAGAACATATGGATCTCTTCACTCTGATCTTTTTTTCATATTGAAATTGTATAGGAGTCTATTTATAAATCCGGTCTTTCGACGGCGTTGATGAAATGTTAGTTAACCCACTCGGGAAAGGCGTTGTGATCAATTGGGAACCAGAAAAAGGCCTGCTACTTCAGTCCCAACAGGATGGTGTTTCTAAATTCTTACTTACTTACTTACTTACTTACTTACTTACTTACTTACTTACTTATTTATTTGCCCTTTTACTAATCTCTACTTTCCCTCTTGGAAAAAGATTTCCAATGCAATCCATCCACCGGAGAGATGCTATCACTTCGTATGTGGGTCTTCTCTCCATCCTTTTTTCAATTACAGTAAGGATGAGCTATATTTTATTCCTTGGAGAAATTCGTGAGTCAACCTTAAATTTCAGGGTTTCCCAATCTTCACAGCTTTTAAGAAGGGTGGGTTTCAACTCATGGTCTCCTGGTGATTGGCCCAAAGTCACCCAGCCAGCTTTCATGCCTAAGGCAGGACTAGAACTCACCGTCTCCTGGTGATTGGCTCAAAGTCACACAGCTGGCTTTCATGCCTAAGGTAGGACTAGAACTCACCGTCTCCTGGTGATTGGCCCAAAGTCACCCAGCCGGCTTTCATGCGTAAGGCAGGACTAGAACTCACCGTCTCCTGGTGTTTGGCTCAAAGTCACCTGTTTGGCTTTCAGGCCAACTGAGTCTAGAACTAGAACTCACAATTTCCCAGTTCCTACGCAAGCACCTTAACATTAGACCAAACTAGCTCAAACACTTCCATGGTGGCCTGTCCCATCACAGCTTTGGAGAAATTGAATATACAACAGCAATACTTATTGATATCACACTTAGACTAGGTAAGATAACTTGATATTTTGGCCAGGTAGCTTTCTTCAGGACCCTGGACAGAGGTGCTGATTGATTCATTGTCAGCCTCACAAGGGAGAGATGTTGTCTTAGCAAGATGTTGAGATCTTTTTGAGATGGTTTGGAGGTTGATAAGGATGGCCTTGCTCTTCATATGGCCGAGTGGGCTGTGGCAATTGTCCAGCTTGGTATATTATAGAAAAATGAGGTGTAAATGAGGCTGAGAATACCATGTATTGGAAAACTAAACATCTTCTAGCTAGGAAGGTCTAAAAGGGATGCGGTGGTACAGTGGCTAAGATGCTGAGCTTGTCGATCAGAAAGGTCGGCAGTTCAGTGGTTCAAATCCCTAGTGCCGCGTAACGAGGTGAGCTCCTGTTACTTGTCCCAGCTTCTGCCAACCTAGCAGTTCGAAAGCACGTAAAAAATGCAAGTAGAAAAAATAGGGACCACTTTTTGGGGGAAGGTAACAGCGTTCCGTGCGCCTTTGCCGTTGAGTCATGCCAGCCACATGACCACGGAGACGTCTTCGGACAGCGCTGGCTCTTCGGCTTTGAAACGGAGATGAGCACCGCCCCCTAGAGTCGGGAACGACTAGCACATATGTGCGAGGGGAACCTTTACCTTTTTAAAGATGCGTGGACTTCAACTCCCAGAATTCCCCAGGCGTAAAACTTGCTTAGCAGTGAAAATTCTAGTCCTAATTACGGTTGTACGTCAAGGACTAGCTGTCAGGTTGGTTCCACTCATTGCTTAGCCCAAACCCCGAGGAGTCCTTGGTGCTCTCTGAGCTTCGTTTTTTCATTGTAAATGTTTTATTACTAGGTAAGATCATCAACGCTAGCACCAAACTCAGAGAGCACCGAGGACCTCACAGTTCAACCCTGAGCTACAAATATGCCCCTTTATAAGTCCAAAACCTCTTCCTTTGTAACTTTATTGGTTTTGGTCCTATCCTCTGAGGCAATAAAATCCACCACCTCTTGTGGGACAACACTTCGTATACAGTGGTTCCTTGGTACTAGTCATTAATTAGTTCTGGGCGGTGCAATGAGCACCAAAAATGATGACTGCCAAACAAATTTTTCCCATAAGCAATAATGTAGTGAGTCACAAGGCAGCCAGCAGTGATGCTGGAGGTTTTTAAGACATGACTGGTCTGAAATGGTATAGTATGATTTCCTGCTTGAACAGGTGGTTGGACTAGAAGACCTCCAAGGTCCCTCCCAGCTCTATTCTCATTGATTGATCGAAATTCTAGCTTGTGCAGGGGTGGGCTGCTGGGGGTTCGGGAGAACCTCTAGTTAAGATTCTGTGCAGTTGGGAGAACCCCCAAATCCCACTCCTAGCTGGCTCCGCCCCACCCACCCCGCCCCTCCCAGGAGTCCCCACACAGCCTATTCCAGATGCAGGTAAGTGCAAGGTGTGTGCAGAGGCTCAGGCAGGGTGAAAAACGGGCCTACTAGAAGTTCGGGAAGGCCGGAACAGGCCCGTTTCCGGCCTCCAGAGCCTGGGGAGGCCATTTCCGCCCTCCCGGAGGCTCGAAGAAAACCTCCGGAGCCTGGGGAGGGCAAATCACCACCAGGAGGTCAACTAGGCCACACCCACCATGGCCACTCCCATCCAGCAACCAGGGCAAAGAACCCCTTGCTAAAATTTTTGAAGCCCACCCCTGAGTTTGTGTGTTGAGTACCAAACCAACAAGGAGTACCGGGGCAAAATGTACCGAGTCAAAATGCGTCGAGCACCAAATTCGATGAGTTTCGAAGCAATCGAATCACCAAGCAACCACTATATTTGAAGGCGGTCTTCAGGATTCTTTATGCAAATACCAAGCGGGTTAATGCAGGAACCATGTTAGGCACGTTGGATGATCACAGTCACACCACCCTAAAGTTTTGCAAGTGGTAGCAGGGCTTGGGAACTACTGCAAGAGCACAAGACAGAAGGTTACACTAACATAAACAATCTGGATGCTGAGCAAAACCCCCCGATCCCTTAACCATGGCGACTTCTCCAATTAGACAGATCTAGCTGGCAGGTGCAGTCAATTACTCTAATAGCAAGCAGAAAATCAGACAAAACTATAAAGCGGCCATAAATAAAGAAGGAATTAGAGGAAAAGGGAGAGGGGGGAAACGGGAGAAAAGCAGGAGGGAAAGAGGAAAGCAGTGAGAGGAAGATCTGGAAAGAACAGGGGTCGTGCATATAAAAGAGGGAAGGACGGAAGGATTGATTTGCTGGTCTTAACGCAATAAATTAAAACAAGAAAATGAATAATGAGTAAAGTGGTAAAAAAATAAAAAGGGAATTATGTAAAGAAGGATGAAAATCAGGGGAGATGTTCACAAGAGACTGTATCTGAAAGTTCTATATAAACTTGTCCAAAAATGGTGGCTATATAATGACCATTAGGATGCTATATAATAACCCTAACCCTATATAATAACCATAGCGACGCGGTGGCTCAGTGGCTAAGACGCTGAGCTTGTCGATCGAAAGGTCGGCAGTTCAGCGGTTCGAATCCTTAGCGCCACGTAATGGGGTGAGCTCCCGTGACTTGTCCCAGCTTCTGCCAACCTAGCAGTTCGAAAGCACGTAAAAAAATGCAAGTAGAAAAATAGGGAACCACCTTTGGTGGGAAGGTTAACAGCATTCCGTGCGCCTTTGGCGTTGAGTCATGCCAGCCACATGACCACGGAGACGTCTTCAGACAGTGCTGGCTCTTCGGCTTTGAAACGGAGATGAGCACCACCCCCTGGAGTCGGGAATGACTAGCACACATGTGCGAGGGGAACCTTTACCTTCATAATAACCATAGCTAATCTAAATTGATAACCAATGTTGTTTCTTCATTTTTATCCTGGCTTTGTTACTCTTATAAATAACTCAAGACAGAAAACTTAACGTAATACTCTTTCGTCTTTCTTCTTTTCCCAACATCGACAACAGTCCCATGAGGTGGGTTGGGCTGTGAGCGGAGATGAAATCTACTTACCTTCCCTACCAGTTCGGAGCGCGCGCGAGATGATGAAATGCTGATTTTTTTTCATCAGCGTGAAAAAAAAATGGACAAAAAATCATTTTTTCATCACCATTATGACTTTGAACGGTCACTAATGAATGGTTATAAGTCAAGGAGTACCTGTATTTGATCAAGTCACCATCTATGTCATCTCTGAACAGAATTTCTGCTATAATATTAAAAATGACTGCCTCTTGTGGCTTGCACCAAAGCTGCTCTTACGCATTTAAGGCAGTGGTAAAATCCAAATTTTTTTACTACCGGTTCTGTGGGTGTGGTTTGGTGGGCGTGGTGTGGTGTGGCTTGGTGGGCGTGGCAGGGGAAGGATACTGCAAAATCCTCATTCCCTCCCACTCCAGGGGGAAGGATACTGCAAAATCCTCATTCCCTCCCACTCCAGGGGGAAGGATACTGCAAAATCCTCATTCCCTCCCCACTCCAGGGAAAGGATACAGCAAAATCCCCATTCCCTCCCACTCCAGGGGAAGAATACTGCAAAATCCCCATTCCCTCCTCACCCCAGGGGAAGGATACTGCAAAATCTCCATTCCCACCCCACTCTGAGGCCAGCCAGAGGTGGCATTTACCGGTTCTCTGAACTGCTCAAAATTTCCACTACTGGTTCTCTGGAACCTGTAAGAACCTGCTGATTTAAGGGTTTATTCATATATTTGTCCACTGTTTAAAAAAACAAACAAACCTTAACCCTTATGAAAAGATGTAAACAAACAAACTGGAAAGATTATAGAACAAAACAATCCAGACGGCTTTTAGAAAATTGGGGACAAACTTAGAGTAAGGAAGAAGTATAGAGTAAGGGAGAAGAACCTCCTATCTAGTTGTTGACTATCATTTAAGGCCAGGATGCACATTTGAGTCCTGACAGTCAACCAAGGATTATCCTTTGAAGTTCCACTCAAAGGGGCCACCGAACAATGCCCCAAGAAGCAAAAAAAAAATGCAAAGCAAACCATCTTTTACAGATTTGAAATCCAGGAGAAATTCAACATTGGAGGGCATATTTAAGATTTTTTCATCCTGACCTCCTTTCCTCCATTGTCTTGGCTCTCCCTGATTTTCAGAGGTTGACCCTCGCCTGCCATTCAAAGCCCAAGCGTGACCCCACCCCACCCCACCATCTGAAAAAAAAAAAGAAAAAAAAGCTGGGACCTGTGATTAAAAAGCATTGGAGGCCCCAGAGAGGGAGAAACATGCAATAAGTGGTCGAAGGGTTTTTGCAAAGAATCCCAAGATTGGAGCAATTAGCAGATTGGAAGCAAAAAGAGAGAGAGAGAGAGAGAGAGAGAGAGAGAGAGAGAACCTGGGCTTAATGAGAGAGCATAGTTTCATTCCAGCCTTCCCTTCCCTTCCTCCCTCCCTCCCTCCCCTCTCCCCCTGGTTTCCTTGCGCCAACCCCTTCCCCTTTGCAAATCTCCAGGCTTTTTCTCAGAAGTTGTAAAGCAGTAAAGTAAATGTCAGGAATTTGTCACTATGCTGAGCTCGATCCCGCCTTCCCCAGCTGTCAGAGGCCCCCGTGGACTGATCAGTGGGAAAGTTTGGGGGAATCTAACAGATGCACAAATTCGACAGGGAGGGGTGGGTGGGTGATCCGGGCAAGAATGCCAAAAGAGGATAAGTCGGTTCTGGCAAACTAGCCAAGTTTGATATTTTTGCAACGTTCTTCAAAAAGCGTAAAACCTACCGTGCTGATCCGGGCACCGTTGGTTCGAAGGTTGCATTTACACAAACTCTAAACAAACTACCCAGAAGCCGGAATTAGCGGGGTTGGGATGCTTGAGAAAAATAAATGAATAGAAAAAGGGGTTTTGAACACACGGCAGGGTAAATGTAGCCCCTTTCCGAGCTTTTTAAAGTGGCCATGTCTATTTCCAGTCCTAAGAAATGATGTAGATGTTTTAAAGAGCTGCAGATAGAAGCAATGTTGGTGCAAACCCTTCCCAGACCCGAATGAAAACAAAAATCAAATGAAAAACTGCAGAGGTTTGTCTCTGGAGGTTCTCAGTCATTCAGGTCATGGTTGTCCCAAAAGTGCTTTTTTCAAGAGGCAACTGAAAGGAGCCTTGGTGGAGCAGCGGACTAAAGCGCTGTTAAGTAGCACTTAGCTGCCAGCTGCCTGCAATTACTGCGAGTTCAAATCTCACCAGGCTCAAGGTTGACTCAGCCTTCCATCTTTCCGAGGTAGGTAAAATGAGGACCCGGATTGTGGGGGCAATAAGCTGACTTTGTATAAAAAAGAACACCGCTTAGGGGGGGCCGAAAGCAGGTATATACAAAAGTATGAAAGCATTGTAAGATGCCCTGAGTCTCCGGAGAAGGGCGGCATATAAATCAAACCAATAAAATAAATAAATAAACTGGACTTTTTGGTTTTTCTGTGAAGATGTTTCACTTCTCATCCAAGAAACTTCTTCAATTCAAGAAGCTGCTTCAATTTATTACTTCAAAAAAGTAATTTAAAAAAATCTTAGATTGTGCAGAAATGAATAGATTTAACTCTGATGATTAAAGATAAGAGAAGACTCAGAATATTTTAAAATATGGAATGATTTTTATTATTGGTTGGAGAAGAGATATAAATGATGAATTATATAAGTATGTAAAAATATGTGATGAGTTGAATATTATGTTAGTGATGAATTGATATTGTGGACTAGATAAGGGTCAAGATAGAAGTAATGACAACTATATAGAAGAAGAAAGAACTTTGAAAGATAACTTTGGAGATGTCACAGGGAAGAGAAAACTGATGTATTAAATGTTTGTCTAAAAAATAAAAAAAAACTTTTTTTAAAAAAGAAAAAAGATAAGGCATTTTTGGGACTGCAGGGATTTGTTTAACAACCATGGCAAAAAGAAGGTCGTAAAATCAGGCACACCACCCTAAATCACCGCCTTGCTTAGCAACAGAAACTCGGCTTCGAAATGTGGTCATAAGTTGAGGACTACCTGTATAAAGGTGCCGGATTGCAGCTAGGCATTCAGAGTCGTAAATCAAGGACTGCTTATATGCTTTCCATCTTTCCTTCACTTGGCCAAAGGAAACTGACTCCCAAGATCGCTCCATGGCTTCTTCCATGGCCTTGACAATTGCTCCACTATGCTCCTTGCTAAATGGCCTGCTCCAAATCCATATTATCGCTAATCCTTGACTTATAACAATTCATTTAGTGACCGAAGTTTCAATGGCACCGGAAAAAAAAGGAACGTCTGGCTGTTTTTCACACTTGCGACCGTTGCATCGGCCACGGCCACGTGATCAAAATTCGGACATGCGGCGATTGACTCCTAATTGATTAACTGTGGCCGTGATCCCAAAGTCACATGATCCCCTTCTGCGACTTTCCCCGACCAGGAAAGTGAATGGAGAGGCCAGATTCACTGAATGACCGTGTTACTAACGCGAGAATGGCAGCGAATTGAGAACTTCCCTTAACGACCTGTGGCAAGGAGAGTCGTAAGACAAGGCGAAACCCACTTCACTGATGTCTCGCTTAGTGACAGAAATGTCGGGGCTCATTTCCGGTCGTAAGTCGAGGACTTACGAGGTCGAGGTCTTAATAGGCCTGACTAGGTGGCTCAAGTATCTAAGACAGTGATGGCTAACCTTTTTGCCATCACGTGCCAAAAGCTGGGGGAGTGTGGGGTGGTCGCATGTGTGTGTGCCCACACCCATAATTCTATGCGCCCTGCCTCCCCATGCATGTGTGCGTGACCCCCCCATGCTCCTCCCACTTTTGGCACCATGGGCCCAGTAGGCCTGTGTTTTTGCCCTCCCCAGGCTCCAGAGGCTTTCTAGGAGCCTGGGGAGGGCAAAAACAGCCTTCCCCACCTCCCCGGAGGCCCTCCGGAGGCCGGAAACAGCCCATTCGCCGACTTCCGTTGGGCCCAAAAGGCCCAAAAATCAGCTGGCCAGCGCATGCATGCATGCTGGAGCTGAGCTAGGACAACGCTCGCGTGCCCACCAATATGGCTCCGTGTGCCACCTGTGGCACGCGTGCCATAGGTTCGCCATCACGAGGCTAAGACTTTGAGCTTGTCGATCAGAAAGGTCGGCAGTTCGGCGATTCGAATCCCTAGTACAGGTCTCCTGCGTGAGCAGGGGGTTGGGCTGGATGAACTCCAACATCCCTTCCAATTCTGTTACCGTTACTGACTTTGCAGTATGACAGTATGACTGGGCCTGAACTCTGCCTAAGCATCTCACGGACACCTTCCTCATGGACCCCGTGCTTTATTTCAGATTAGCAGCCCTCCACCCCCCGCCCCCAGCTGTTCCCCTTCTCCTCCACCACCCAACGTGTCCCGTCCACAAAAGGACGCCGGAGAGAAACGGTCATCTGTACCGCCCGAAATTCTTTTCTTCCAGAAAAGCTTTTCACTGGGATGGGAGCGAGGGAGGGAGGTGGCATTCAAGGCTTTTGAGGCACCCTCTTTTATGATTCACGTATTCAGAACTTTTATCTCCTGGAAGAAGAAAAAAGTGTGTGAGGGGGGGGGGAGGCAGAGAGATGGTTCCAAGGGGGGCTTTGAAGGGAGAGAAGTGAAAGGCGGGCGATGAAAAGGGGGGAAGAAATGGCGGGAAACCGTCTCCTCAGAGGCCCCATTGTGCGGCTTTGCAAAGCCGAACCCCTGCAAAGACACATGGGCTTCATTGGAGAATCTGCCCCACACATTCCTGGTTTTTTCTCCGCTCGACGTGATTTTATTTCCAGGGGTTGGTGGGCGGGGAGGGGGGAAATCATCTCTCAGAAGGTGGTGGTTGTTTTTTTCTCCAGCGGGTTTGAGATACTGGCTGTAGGTTTTGCAGGATTTACGAGAAAATGGGACGGCGAAATTTCTTTACCCCTTTTTAGAAGGGGCAAAGCAGATGAGAAACTATCGGGAGACAGACATGCCTGAATCTCAGCCCCCCGCCACCTTTTTTTTCCCATCAAAGTTTTTTTATTTTTATTTCTCATAAAACATATATAAATGTACAATCCCTTTAACCACTCTTATCACACATATTCTCTTTTGGTTTCCCTATTGGTTCATTCTTCATCCTAAAAGTTTAAAATACATTCGGAGTTGCTCTTCTATCATTCCGTATCTCCCTTCTTTCACAACAACCCTTCCTCTCCTTCTCCCCTCTTACCCTTCCCTCCCTTCTTCTATTCTTTTCAACTTTCTTCTTTTCTCCTCTCCTTCCCCTCCTCTCCTTCCCCTTCCTTTCCCCCACTCCTCCCCTCTTCCTCTCTTTCTAACCCTCTCTCCTACTCTTATTTCCCCTCCCTTTCTTTCTCTCCTTTTCCCTTTCTTCTCTCTCTCTCTCTCTCTCTCTTTTCCTCCCTTCTCAGCCCCCCACCTTGTCATTCCTTTTGAGGTCTGTTTTTTCTAAAAAAAACCCCATCCTCAGAAACAGAATCCCCCCCATAGGCTATAACTTTGCCCTGCTCTTCCCGTGACTTTAAAATGATTTTGAAACCCTCCATTTCCACACAGACCGAATGTTGATGGAGAATATATGCAATTGGAATATTAGGAAATGTTTTAGCAGCAATAGAAGAGAAGATTTGCAGCTCAACATAAAATTATCTGCCACAATGTCCTTCTACCAGGCTTGAAATTTTGGGCCTAGAAAACTTAGAACTATGTCGCCTTCGGTCTGACCTAAGCATAGTACATAAAATTATCTGCCACAATGTCCTTCCTGTCAATGACTACTTCAGCTTCAACCACAACAATACATGAGCAAATAATAGATACAAACTCAAGGTAAACCATTCCAAACTCGATTGTAGAAGATACGACTTCAGCAACAGAGTGGTCAATGCCTGGAATGCACTACCTGACTCTGTGGTTTCTTCCCCAAACCCCCAAAACTTTAACCTTAAACTGTCTACTGTTGACCTCACCCCATTCCTAAGAGGTCTGTAAGGGGCATGCATAAGAGCACCAGCGTGCCTACCGTCCCTGTCTTAATATTCCTTTTTACTTACTCTTTTCATGTATTCAAATTATGTTTATACTTTTACTTGTTATCTTATATATGCTTGACAAATAAACTTATGATTATGATTAATTGGGGAGCCCTTGGTGCTTTCTGAGTTGGGTGGGTAGGTTTCTTGCAAAGAACAAAACTCCCAAAAGAACTACCAACTCAGACAAACAATCAAATAGTAAAGCATGAGTCAAAAAGAGGGCTGTGAAAATATTTACAGACCCCTCGCATCCTGGACATGAATTGTTTCAACTCCTACCCTCAAAACGACGCTATAGAGCGCTGCACACCAGAACAACTAGACACAAGGACAGGGTTTCCCCCCCCCCATGCCATCACTCTGCTAAACCACTAATTCCCACAACCCTGTCAAGTAACTTACTAAAGACTGTATTACTATTGTTCTTCTCTTCCTTACTAGTATTAAAAGAAAATGGAAAAGTTTATTCTTTTATAAATTGTATTAAATGTAATACCGAGGGGTGAAATTCTCTCTCTGGATGCAAAGTGATCACACATTGTAATCAGCAAAGACAAGGTATTATCACTTGCTAAACGCTCCCCAGGAGACAGAAACTTATGCTCTGGGCAAAACAACTATCGGTAAAAGAGGAACATCCACCCAAGGTGAAAATTACAAGCAAGCAAGATAAGATAATGGCTGTTAGATAGAAATTGTCAAGAAGACCCTTTAAAATGTAAAATAACTTGGAGAATGACTTTAGGAGAATCAAGGGGAGATGTGGGGGGGGGGCTTATTAGGCGTGGGGTGCATTGGTTAGGAATATAAAATGTATAGCTTGAAAACTGCTTTTTGCGGTCTTTGTACTCAATCCATTTGGGAAGGGTCTAAGAGGCCGTGCTTGCAACCTCTTTTCTTTTCTTTTTTCTTTTCATGTTTTTTTTTCAATAAATCTTTGATTTTATTAACCAGACTTGTCTTCGAATTGTGAGTATCAAACTGGGGTTTTTTAAATCTCACAGTATCTATCTCTTCCCACTTATTACTATAACCATGTTGCTTGTATCTTTCAATTATATTGTTTTTATTTGTTTCCTAGTACGATTCGATAGCTTATTAGTAACCTTGACTATCACTAAGTGTTGTATCTTTTTATTCTTGATGAATGTATTTTATTCTCCTTATGTACACTGAGAGCGTATGCACCAAAGACAAATTCCTTGTGTGTCCAATCACACTTGGCCAATAAAGAATTCTATTCTATTCTATTCTATTCTATTCTATTCTGTTCTGTTCTGTTCTGTTCTGTTCTGTTCTGTTCTGTTCTATTCTATTCTATTCTATTCTATTCTATTCTATTCTATTCTATTCTTATTCTCTTCTATTCTTATTCCTGATGAATGTATTTTATTCTCCTTATGGACACTGAGAGCGTATGCACCAAAGACAAATTCCTTGTGTGTCCAATCACACTTGGCCAATA
>WNWU01000025.1:9340123-9352355 GCA_012654045.1 Ptyas mucosa
AGAAGAAGGAGGGGAGAATGAGGAAGAGGATTGGTGAAGAAGAGGAGAGGAGGAAGAGAGAAGAAAGAGGAGAAAAGAGAGAAGGAGGAAGGGAGAAGGAAAAGAGAGACAAGGAGGAGGAGGACTGCGGGGTCTTTGGTGCGCTCTGAACTTGCAGATGTTTCATTACCTAACTTTGGTAACATGTACGGTGATACCAGTGACTGAAACAACCAAGCTCAGAGAGCACCAAGGTCTCCACAAGAAAATGCAAGTGATGAAAGGACACCTAGGACATCAGAACTTCCCTCTTACAGATTCTTCTCCAGCACCCTTAAGGTGGTACCCCACTGGTTTGTCCTGAGGCTGTCTATTGAGCAAGGGTGATGGACCTCCACAGGCTTTCAAAACCCTTCATCGCATTCGCCTCTGTTCTTTGCCCACAAATGCAGTGGAGAATTTGAAAATGATCATTTCTCTGCCTTCCTTCCTCCCTGGCCAGGAAAAAAAATAATCCCATTAGCAAAAGCAATAGCACTTAGACTTATATACCGCTTTATACAGTGGTGGGTTTCAAATATTTTTTTTACTACCGGTTCTGTGGGTGTGGCTTGGTGGGCGTGGCATGGCTTGGTGGGCGTGGCAAGAGAAGGATACTGTAAAATCTCCATTCCCACCCCACTCCAGGGGAAGGTTACTGCAAAATCTCCATTTCCTCCCAATCAGCTGGGACTTGGGAGGCAGAGAACAGATGGGGGCGGGGGCCAGTCAGAATTTTTGCTCAAAATTTCCACTACCGGTTCTCCAGAACCAATCAGAACCAGTCAGAACCAGTCAGAACCTGCTGAAACCCTCCTCTGGCTTTATAGTGCTTTACAACCCACTCTAAGCATTTTACAGAATCAGCCTACAGCCCCCAACAATCTGGGTCCTCCTTTTACCCACCTCGGAAGGATGGAAGGCTGAGTCAACCTTCAGCCTGGTGAGATTCGATCTGCCAAACTGCTGGCAGCCGGTGATCAGCAGAAGTAGCTTGCAGTACTGCACTCTAACCACTGCGCCACCGCAGCTCTCTAGTTCTCTGCCTGCTTGGCATGGCTGGATTCAGGCAATCCTCCAAGCCATTTTAGATGAGATGAGTTTTTATGATGCCTTCGAGCCAGAAGAACCTCAAGCCAACAACCCTCACACATTCCATCCCGCCCTCTTCATGGCTGCAAATATCCAAGTTTGATTTGGCTCCAGGGGTAGAAAATTGATCAGCCATTTAGCAAACTCTTTGACCTCTGTGTCAGATGAAGGAAAGGGGCCTCTTTTTCCACCAGACTGGCATGGAGGCCCGGAGATGACCTTGAGCAAAGGACATCTGCAGCTGCTCTGCCACTTTCCCAACACTTATGTGGGGGCTGCAGGAATCACGGGCAAAGTGGGGTCTACCCTGGAAGGATAGCAAGCTATCTATCAAGGAGAATATTTGTACCTCAGGGTTGAAATGTGGGGTCCTTGGTGCCCTCTGTTTTTTTGTTTCATGACTGAACTAGGTAGCATTAGCAGTGCTGGAAGGGAAGGGTTATGGAGAGGAGGAGAAGGAGGAGAAGGAGAAGAGAGACAAGGAGGAGGAGGAGGAGGGGAGAAGGAAGAAGAGGATTGGGGAGGAAGAAGAGAGAAGGAGGAGGAGGAGGGGAGAAACAGAAAGAGATTGGAGAAAGAAGGAGAAAAGAGACAAGGAGGAAAGGGGAAGGAAAAGGATTGGAAAAAGAGAAGAGAGACAAGAAGGAGGAGAAGAAGAAGAGAATTGGTGAAGAAGAGTGGGGGATGAGGAGACAAAGGAGATGAGAAAAAGGAGAAAAGAGAGAAGGGAGAAGGAGAAGAAGAGAGACAAGGAGAGGGAGGGGGAGGAGGAGAGGGATAAATGAAATGGCTGTGATTCTATGTACTTCATGCATAATTTTCCCATCGTCAGAGAAAATGCAGATAACTTTCCAGGGAAAACATTAAATTCGGCCACGACCACCTTAAATTTTCTTTCATTTTGCTTGTCTTTCTGCTGGCACAGGTTGTGGGTTTTTATGGGGGGTTTTGTTTTGTTTTTCAAAAAGTTTTTCTACAGCCCTGAAATGTTGGCTGCATCCCAAACACCACTCTGGAATGAGGGGGATGTGGGAAGTGGAGCGGGAGGTCGCCGCTAACCGGGGGCAGAGGGCAGCGAAAACAAGAATGGGGGGGGGACTGCAAACAGGGGAGTGGGGAGAGGAGAGGGTGGGTGGGTGGGAAGAAGAATAAATGTTTTCTCTTTGGCAGAAAAGGAGATCTGCTTTGGCCAAAAAAAAAACAAAAACCCAACCCTCAAACTTAAATCAAAACAATCTCTGCTAGGCAGAAACCTCACCGGATGCGCAGAGTATTAAATGCAATAATTTAAATGGAAAAGAATGCACGAGAGACGGGGAAGACTAGCCAGCATTTCTGTTGTTCTATTTACTATCTTCTCTCTCCCTTGTTTCCTCCCTCGACATTTTCTGCTTTTTCATCCTGTTGGGTCATTTTCTTGGTGCATTTCCAATGTGATGTTGGGAAAAAAAAAAGGATTTCCTCAGGTATGGAAACGTCCCCACATTTGGACTTAGGTAGGATACTGTTCTGACTTAGGCTTCTTTAGAAAGTATAAAGCACAATCTTAGTCCCGCAAAAACCTCTTTTATTTATACGGCTGTAAATTACTTTCATTTACAGTCCGGCAAGGCTTGATAAACAGTCTTTCAAGAGGAAGGTTATCAACACCCACCTATCTCACGTGGAATGCTGCCAGAGAGCTAATTTCCAGACGCAGGGCAAGGCCAAACTTGGCACAGAGTCACAAACAGAACTTTCAAATCTTGAATCGGCCAGATGAACTACCTAATTGCTTCCTGCAAAAGCTCACGTCCCATTGGCTTCTCTTTTATGTCTTACGGGAGGGACCAATCATCTCCAAGCCTTACTCCCAAGTCGATCCTGTTTTCTTAATTGTTCCTGTCTCCTGGCAGCTGTGCACATGCGCATACTGGGAACAGGCTCCCGCTGTTCTTCTGCCTCACTGATGTCAGACTCCGGAGACTCTGGATGCAGCAAAGAGCTACCTTGGCCTTGGGCCCCCTCTGCCTCTGACTCAGAGCCATCATCCCCAGCCATTCCCCAGACTCTAGGACTGGCCCACGTTCCTCCCCAACCTCCTCACTGTCCGAATCTGCTGCCAGTTCTGCTGGCTGCTGGCATGCCACAACAGATACCCACTTAAATGGAGCCAGCATGGTGCTGCAGCTGAACACAAGGGCTGCATAAGGGATCTCTTTCCAGGGTGCTGAGGGGCTGGCAACATTGCAATAGCCCCCGTGGCTTACCCACATGTCATTTCGCTGTGGCGCATATGGGTCAACCAGACATGTATCCCTGTACATCTTTCTTCACCACCAAAATCGACGTGTAACTAGGTGCAGGGTCTTTACAAAACCAGAATGCCCTGCAGTTTTAGAGTCGTGGCTCCTCTGCAGAATTAGGAGTTTCGGCTTATGGGCACATAGAGCCTGCTGACAACCTACATCGTCTTGGAGCAGGGCTGTTTTCATTAGCCAACTTGGTGACCTTGAAGCAGCGTCTCAGGGAGATACAGCAATTACTTCCGCTTTCCCCCGTCAAGCATTTCCCCCTCCCCAGAGTCCATGGCAGACTGTCACTGCATGGTAGTGAAGCATATAAGCAAGCCTAAGGTGGCAGCTGACAGACTGGACAATTCGTTGTCTGAAACGATGTAGGGCAGGAATCCCCAAATTTGGCAAGCTTAAGATTTGTGGACGTCAAAGCTCAGAATTCCCCAACCAGCCATGCTTTTGAAGAGTATAATCTATCATGCTGGCTGGGGAATTTGGAGACTTGGAAGTTTGCAAAGGTTAAACTTGCCAAGTTTGGAGACCCTTGGTATAGGGCAGTCACGGCTAACCTTTTTGCCATCGCTTGCCAAAAGCAGGGGGAATGTGTGTGGGGGGGTATCATGCACCCGCGTGCCCACACCCATAATTCAATTCCTCCCCATGCCCCGCCCCCCTGCACATGTGCACGATGCCCCCCCCCCCGCGCTCCCCCTGCTTTTGGCACACGACAGCAAAAAGGTTACCAGTGGGCCTGATAGGCCCATTTTTCACCCTCCCCAGGCTCCAGAGGCTTTCTTGGAGCCTGGGGAGGGCGAAAATGGCCTTCCCCACCCCTCCAGAGGCCGGAAACAGCCTGTTTCCTGACTTCCGGTGGGCCCGGAAGGCCCGAAAAGCAGCTGGCTGGCGCACACATGCGTGCTGGAACTGGGCTAGGGCAACGCTCGTGTGCCCACAGATATGGCTCCGCGTGCCACCTGTGGCACCTGTGCCATTGGTTCACCATCACGGGTATAGGGTCCCCTGCTTGAACAAGGGGGTTGGGTTAGAAGACCTCCAAGGTCTCTTTCCAACTGTTATTGTGTTATTCTGCTCAGCAGCCAAAAAGCCAATGCAGTTCTTGGCTGCACCAACAGAGAGGTAGCCTCAAGGCCATGTGAAGTGACAGTACTGTTTTATACTGCACTGGTGAGGCCACTTGAAATACTGCATCCAGTTCTGGTCATCACAATACCGAAAAGATGTTGAGGAGGAGATGATGTTCTTCTGGTTAATATATATATATATATATATATATATATATATATATATATATATATATATATATATAAAATATATAATATATAAGAGCCTTGGATAGTACAGTGGTCTAAAGCCCTGTTATTAACATCAGCTGCATGCAATTATTGCAGGTTCGAATCTCACCAAGGCTCAAGGTTGACTCAGCCTTCCGTCCTTTCTAAGGTAGGTAAATTGAGGACCCAGTTTGTGGGGGCAATAAGCTGACTTTGTATAAATATACAAAAGTATGAAGGCTATTGCTTAGCGCATTGTAAGCCACCCTGAGTCTCCGGAGAAGGGCGGCATATAAATCAAATTAAAAAAAAAAGAAGAAGAACATCATCATATATATATAAATGGGTGAGGGCTGGAAAGCCAAAGTGGGGATATTTCCCCCCCCCCCCCAGGTTTTTCCTGACTCCGGAAACCTGGAGGAATTGCTGACCCTTGGATGAAGGAGTGCAAATTAAGGGAAGTATTTCTATTCTTTGTAGACATCTGGTGGTGGATCTAATGACCAGATGACCGCAAAGAATATGAATCCTTCCATTCCCCTCCAATCAGTTAGAACTGAAGAAACTTCTTGGATGAGAAGCGAAACACTTTCAAAGAAAAAAAAACCCCAAGAAAGTCCAGTTGCCTTTTGGAAAAAGCAGTTGTGGGACAACCATGACCTGGATGATTAAGAATCTCCATTGACTTCCTTCCTTCCTTCCTTCCTTCCTTCCTTCCTTCCTTCCTCTCTCCTCCCTCTTTTCTTCCTCCTCTCCTTCTTTTCTCCCTTCCTCCATCTCCTCCCTCCCTCCCACTCTCCCATCCATCCATCCATCCATCTTCCCCAGACCTAAGGTGGCCCGTATCTGAGACACTTTCTCAAGTTACTTACTGGCCCAGACTCTGGTTTCTTTTATCTGATGATCGTCTTGGTTGCAGCTCTTCACAATCAGTGATTTACTTATTGACTGCAGTTAAAAATGATCATAAATTCAGGTCTGGCCAGGTGATGACTCACTTACAGTTCGCCTTGCTTAGCAACCCAAATCCCAATCTCCATTGTGGTTGGTTGTAAGTCAAAGGGCTACCTGTAGAATCTCTGTTGCTCCAACATGGCTGCCGTGTTGACTTTTTTTTTTGGCCACGTACTCTGGTGACGCAGTGTCTCAGAGGCTAAGACTTTCGATCGAAAGATCGGCAGTTCAGCAGTTCGAATCCCTAGTGCCACGTAACGGGATGAGCTCCTGTTAATTGTCCCAGCTTCTGCCAACCTAGCAGTTTGAAAGCACGCAAAGAATGCAAGTAGAAAAATAGGGACCACCTTTGGTGGGAAGGAAACAAGTGTTCCGTGCACCTTTGGCGTTGAGTCATGCCAGCCACATGACCACGGAGACGTCTTTGGAGAGCGCTGGCTCTTCGGCTTTGAAACGGAGATGAGCACCACCCCCTAGAGTCGGGAACGACTAGCACAGATGTGCGAGGGGAACCTTTATCTTTACCTCTGGTTTAGTCTGAAGGATACCCCTTGGAAAATACACAACCAATCCCTAAGAAGCCATCTCAGATTCAAAGTTGAGAACTCGGACAATTCTTTTAATTATACCCTTCAAAAGATCAATACAGTCTTTTTTTAAAAAATAGAAAAAACACATGAAAAGAAATTGCAACCAAGAGTCTCATTCGGCCCTTGATCTCTTCTCAGACATTAACAATACGTATAAAAACGGTACTGAACATTTTACAACTCTTCTCCGTATCAAAAACTGGCAATTTGTTTTGCCTAAAATCCTCTACAATGGGCTAAAAAAAAAAAAGAGCGAGACTTATTTGGTACTCTTTCTTGCTACTGTTGGCGATTCATCTTATATTAACATTTCACTCTCAAAAAAAAAGAAGAAGAAGAAAGAGACCAGACATACATATTACAATACAATTTTAGATCGAAAACAAAGAACAAAACTACACATTTGGTATCGTGATCACTTTAGTGCACATATGACACACTTCCTGTGTCGGATAACTAAAAACAAATTTAAAGGGCTGGCCACCATTTAGATCACGAGTGTCCAACCTTGGTAACTTTTAAGATTTGTGGGTTGCAATTCCCAGAATTCCCTAGTCAGCATATGGAATTCTGGGGAACTCTGGGAATTAAAGTCCACAAGTCTTGAAAGTTGCCAAGGTTGGACACCTGTGATTTAGATGCTCAAGGACTCTCAATCAATGCTAACATCGATTTTGCATTTCAGTTTACAGCCGGTGTCCCCTTCGAAATCCATCCTGTTCTTTCAATGAAGACCTTCAGACAACCTTTCGCTTAAATGCAAAATCTGGCCTTCCTTATTCTAGGAAACATGAGAAAGGCCATTTCCCTCATCAGTATGCTTTTCCAAAAATCCTGTCCAGCTGAGACAGACCCATTGAGACGATGCCCTTGGATCACATTATTTATAGAGCCATGTGCTTCCCAGCAATTCATAGCGTCAACCAGTCCATGCAGATAGCAACCAACTTTGGCTGACTTTCAAAAAAAAGCTAAGCAGGGTTGGGTCTGGCTTATTTTAGGATGGGAGACGCCCAGAATATTTCCAGGGCAATTCTTGATGGAAGCAGGGTGTCAACTTTTCACTCTAATATTGCCAAGGAAAAAAACACAGATGTGTTCGGTTAGTAACAAGCCCACTGGGTTCCATTTGAGAGAGATGGGGCAAGGCGCTTGAATATAAAAAGAGAAGAAAGTCCATTGCCTTCTAACACTGATGGTGTTACGTTATTGGGTCATGAAACATCTGCAAGACAGCCACCAAGGTCAGGGAGCCCCAAGGGCCTCACAGTTGTTCAACCCTGAACTACAAATGTTCTCTTCTACGAGAAAGACATTGCTTGCAGAAATATTTACACCCAACTGCTATTGCAATGAAGTTATTGTTGCGTAATATCTGCACCATAACTGGAGATGTCATAAGATATCATAAATTGCTGGGGGGGGGGGAAATGGCTTGGGAGCCCAATAATCCAACTCAAATGTTTCTCAATCTTGTCAAGGTTAAGATGGGTGGATTTCTTGGGGATTCTGGGAATTGAGATCCACAGGTCTTAAAGCTGCTAAATTTATGACATACTGATCGAACTCGTGGCGTCCCGATCAGAGGTGGGTTTCAGCAGGTTCTGACCGGTTCTGGAGAACCGGTAGTGGAAATTTTGAGTAGTTCGGAGAACCGGTAGTAAAAATTCTGACAGGTCCCGCCCCCATCTATTCTCTGTCTCCCAAGTCCCAGCTGATCGGGAGGAAATGGAGACTTTACAGTATCCTTCCCCTGCCACGCCCACCAAGCCATGCCACGCCCACTAAGCCACACCCACAGAACCGGTAGTAAAATTTTTTGAAACCCACCACTGATCCCAATGATTTACTGTAGTACGTTGGCTGCATTTGAGATTTTGAGTGTTTGGGACTTGGGGGACATCCAGCCACAATCTACCCTTATGTGGAAACAGACAGGCCTCTTCTTCTGCCACCCACAAATGTTATCTCCACATCCTTTTCACATTTTCATGGTGCGTGAGCACTTTTTCCTAACAACACATTGAATTGCGAAGATTCCATTTTTGTGGTAGCTCTTTTCTAAGGGAGCATCCGGAGAGAGAAAAGCAGGGAGGAAGCATGTTTCCAGCATCTCAGTTTCCTAAGTGGGCTCATGTTCTACATAGACAAAATAATAATAATAATAAAATCTTACAAAAAATAAATTAAAGGAGTAAATGAGATACAGAAAATGGACATCTTCTGCAGGCGGTTGATGGCAGTTTTGGATTTGCTAGCTGCCCAATCGAGTAAACTTGTGCGTTATTTTAAAAGGTTTGAGAAAACAAACACTTCACCAGGGTGCAGAGAGGACTAGTGCAAAGGAAAAGCTTGCTCTGGCTTTCCTTCCTTCCTTCCTTCCTTCCTTCCTTCCTTCCTTCCTTCCTTCCTTCCTTCCTTATTTCCTTCTTCCTTCCCCTTCCTCACTTCTTTCTCTCTCCCGTCTTTCTTTCTTCCTTCCTTCCTTCCTTCCTCCTTCCTTCTTTCCTTCCTTCCTTCCTTCCTTCTTTCCTTCCTTCCTTCCTTCCTTCCTTCTTCCCTTCCTTCTTTTTCTTAAGACTCCCATTTTATCAAAGCATGTATTCCTATTTGTATATATTTTCTACCAAGGAAGGAAGGAATGAAAAAAGGAAGGCCAGGAAGGAAAGCCAGGAAGAGAGAGAGGGAGGGAGGGAGGGAAGAAGGAAGGAAGGAAGGAAGGAAGGAAGGAAGGAAGGAGGGAGGGAGGGAGGGAGGCGGGGAGGAAGGCAGGCTGGCTACATAGAACACATCAGAATAAAACAAGATGATTTAGAACAGTGTTTCCCAACATCAGCAATTTTAAGTCTGTCTGGGAAATTTTGGGACTTGAAGTCCACACATCTCAAACCTTGCCAAAGTTGGAAACAGTGACCGCTGCCCAACCATATCTATGCAGAATAGCAACCGTGACAACGATCACACCAGTTTTCATGGACAGGTTATTCCAACGGACCAATTTCCCTTATGCATCACGGCTGAACGCATGCAAAAAATACCTCAGTAACACCGTTAATCATTTCCAAGTGGTAAAAAGGGCCTGTTCCTCTGAGATTTAGCAGCATTTACTATCCCCAACCTTACCATGAGGGGAAACTGTGTCACAACGAAGGGTGTTATGGCCTCTACTACAAGTTTAACCCGGTGGTTCTCTCAACCTGTGGCCCACGGACACCTGGGGGGGTCCACGAAAGCTTGAAAAAGTGTTATGATTTAAATCTTAAGTCTTGGGGGGTGGGGTCGGTGGCCATGGTCTGTAGCCACAAAAGGTATTTAAAGGGGGGCCCTGGTGAAGAAAAGCTTGAATACTACTGGTTATTTGTAACAGCAAAAGCCTGAATGGATTGCACCTACAGTGTTATCCTGGGTGTAAGATTCGATCTAGAAAAGGGGTGCCCAACCCCCGGTCCATGGATCGGCACTGGGCCACGGCATGCCAGAACCCAGGCCACGCAAACAAGCGAAGCCCCATCCATGGGATACAGGCATCACACGAAACCACGTCCCCTCTGGTCGAAAGGAAAACCTTTCTCCACGGAACTGGTCCCCCAAAGATTATGCATCCCTGATCCTTTGTGGGTGTGGTTTTTCATTCCAGTTTATACCTTGGGATATTGTGTGAAGCGGCCTACTCTACCCGGGACCAAGGCAGTGGTGGGATTCAAGTAATTTAATAACCGGTTCTCTGTCCTAATGATTTCTTCCAACAACCAGTTTGCCAAACTGCTCAGAAAGTTAACAACCGGTTCTCCCGAAGTGGTGCGAACCGGCTGAATCCCAGTTTTAACAGTAATACTGGACAGAGGTACGTTGAGAGAGGCTAAAACGGTCGCCAAAAAGTTGTGGGGTTTTTTGCACACTGAGATTTGCAATGTCCAGTTTTAACGACTTACAAACAGCTTGTCTCAACTTACAACATGTTTCTTTAGTGACGGTTTGAAGTTACAACGGCACTGAAAAAAAGACCTTTTTTCACACTTACGACCGTTGCAGCATTCAGACGCTTGGCAACTTGACTCATATTTATGACGGTAGCACCGTCCTGGGGTCACATAATCCTCTCTTATGACCTTCCAACAAGCAAAGTCCACAGGGAAGCCAGATTCACTTAACAACCATGTTAGCCAGGTCATAAAATGGAGCAAAACTCCCTTAACCAATGTTTCACTTAGCAACACAAATTTTGGGCTCAATTATGGTCGTATGTCGAGGACGACCTGTACTTGTTATTTCTTCATGAATTAAGAAAATGTATATGGCCGCCCAACTCACTCACGGTGACTCCGGCCAGCTTAAGAGAAACATTATGAAACCCCTGAGTTTCAAATTCATGAAAAAGTCCAACTCTTCATTTCTAAAAAAAATAAAAATAAAAAATAAAATAAAATAAAATAAAATAATAAAATAAAATAAAATAAAATAATAAAATAAAATAAAATAAAAATGAAATTAAACAAAATGAAATTAAATGAAATTAAAAATAATAAAATAAAATAAAATAAAATAAAATAAAATAAAATAAAATAAAATAAAATAAAATAAAATAAAATAAAATAAAATAAAATAAAATAAAATAAATCCAATCAGACTGCATATGCTCCCTTTCCAAATTTTTGTGCTGGGCTCAAGAATTGTTTTTGTTCATGGGTGTGCATCAGCCAATTATCCTTAGTTTTACTTAACAGTAATAGAGTTGGAAGGGACCTTGGCGCTCATCTAGTCCACCCCCCCGTCTCACGCAGGAGACCTGTACTGGGGATTCGAACAGCTGAACTGCTGACCTTTCTGATCGACAAGCTCAGCGCCTTAGCCACTGAGTGAGTGCGCCCAATTCTCTCTCTCATTTGGCCTCCAAACCCAGCACAGGTAACTCAAGATAACACTGGGAACCTTCGACAAAGGAAAATCTAGTCAATAAATGCTTTACGCTGCCATAAATTGATTAGGCTGTAAAGCACCCTGAATACACAGCACTGTTGTTGTTGTTGTTTTTAAATTGGTAACAACTGACAAAGTGGCTAGCCCATTTTGCATAGTGGTGTTGAGAAATCAAGCCATTAGCACCAAGGTGATGATGGAATTGTTACATGGAATTTGGGTTGATATGCATCCTTTCTTAGCTCCCCCTCTCTCTCTTTTTCCCACAGACAGGAGGGCAACTCGTCCATTCATAAGTGGGTTCCAAAACTCCAGAAAACCACTACAGTGCAATAAAAGAGATTTCAGGAAGTCTTATCTGCCTAAGGAACAGGAACCCTAAAGAGAAGATGGTATGCAGTCCTACAAACCCAAAAGGTGCTTTTTCCAAGAGGCAACTGGACTTTCTTGTTTGTCTTGGAAAACGTTTTGCTCCTCATCCAAGAAGCTTCTTCAGCTCTGATTGGATGGTGGGGAATGGGAAGGCCATCCAGTTCAGAGCTGAAGAAGCTTCTTGGATAAAAAGCGAAATGTCTTCCGAGAAAAAGAAGGCAGTCCAGTCGTTTCTTGAAAAAGCCTTTGGGACAAACCCTGACCAGGATGATCGAGAATCATCCATAGACAGTCCTACAAACCTACCGATTTGGTCCACCTCCCCAGCTACACCAAATAATTATCATATGATTTTAAGCACAATTTTGAAATCACAGACTAGATTCCACCCCCCCCCCCCCAAAAAGTGTCAGTAATGAAGGTTGATTTCTGCAGCCAGCATCACCTTCAGGAGTTCGTCTAACATGAAGTTATGTCCAATTTTTTTTTATCTCTAGGATTGGCCTTTCTCAACCTTAAAGAATCTTGGGAACAGCAGTTCCAGGGGTGAAATCCAGCAGGTTCTGACAAGTTCTGGAGAACCGGTAGAGGAAATTTTGAGCAGTTTGGAGAACCGGTAGCGGACATTTTGAGTAGTTTGGAGAACCAGCAAATACCACCTCTGGCTGGTCCCAGAGTGGGGTGGGAATGGGGATTTTGCAGTATCCTTCCCCCTGGAGTG
>WNWU01000025.1:9352365-9367720 GCA_012654045.1 Ptyas mucosa
TTGCAGTATCCTTCCCCCTGGAGTGGGGAGGGAATGGGGATTGTGCAATATCCTTCCCCTGGAGTGGGGTGGGAATGGAGATTTTGCAGTATTCTTCCCCTGCCACGCCCACAGAACCAGTAATAAAAAAAATGGATTTCACCACTGGGCAGTTCTATGATGGTTAGCTGTGATTTCAAAATTAAGGGCCGGAAAATTGAATGCCCTCTAAAAATGCTTTGGACTTTTAGTTTTATCAGCTCCCAAAACAATTGCCAACAAGTGTTGGTGGGAATTGTAGTCCAAAACATCTAGAGAACATCACAACACATTGGAATTCCCAACAAATGTGAACCACCAGGATTCTTTGAGTACTATGGATTAAACAGACATAAACCCAAAATAATCTCGGTGTCCATTATATTCAGAGGTTCCTTCTTTCCTAGATCAATCAACACAAGGAAATGTTCTTCTGGTAATGACCCAAAGAAGGTATTTTCCTGGCAATAGGGTTGACCTGCTTTTTCAGATAGGATTCCAGTGCTATCAATACCTGTATAATATTTCTCCGCATATCAGGAGCTGTTCAATTATTATTTTGGAAGAACAAGAGCTTAATTGAACACCTAAAAGGGTATTGCTGTGGAACATGGACTCTTGAGGATTTTCACAGTGCATTAAGCTATGGTTGGATTAACCCCAGCTTGCTAAAGAAACTATAACTGGCTGGATTCACACACACTGCATCAAGCCACAGTTTGTTTGTTTTTTTAAAAAAATCAAGGAGGTGTATATATATAGAGAGTAGGTCACGATTGGCTGGGTTTATGTGATAGATTGAGCCCCTACCAAAGTTCAGTAGAATGTGTGAATCCAGTTTGGATTTTATTGAGAATCGGTGGCCAGGAAGTCAAAATCAGGCAATTTTTATGAAGAAAAGTTGGTGGCTGAATCCAGATTATTTGAGCAAATCTCGACACACCGTTCAGATATCCAGATCTGGATTTCAATCAACCCATTTTCACATTTGTGTTATTTTTTTGGGAAGTGGGTGGGAAGTATTTCATTTGAAGTTGTTTAAAGCTTTGTCCTCCCTGCCTGAATTACCAAGAGATGGATATATTTTTTGAAAAATGAAAATGAATAGAACTGAACATGTGTCCTTTCCTGTCACATTTTTTTTGCCCCTCTTTCTGGCAGGTTGGAAACATGGTACCGTCTTTCTCCCCTCTCCTGAAGATATCTGGCTCTTCATTTAGTTTAGGATGGTCCCCTTGGATGAGAGAACCTAATGCTGATCAGCCACGCAACCCCCAAAGCGAAAACTGGATCATCTCCTGGGCTTTCTTGACTGATCATGGATGAACAGTTGAATGGATCATCCTTTTAGACCTGAAACTCATAGTCCTTCCTGTTGGCTTGGTGATGTATCTGCAGACATCCACAGTGAGGTGGAAAAGGTGTGGCTTGCTGCAAACTCAGGAATAATTAAATTTGCTTTCATGGGTGGTGGAAAACTCAAAACACCAGAACCCCAAGTTTCCCCATGTTTGGAAAGTTCTGAAAGCTTTTGTCTGCTTCGTGATGTTCCCCAACTTGACCCAGAGAACATCTCATGAGGTTCCTCTCAGACTTGGCCAAGACAACTCATTCGCAACAGAACCAGGAAAAGAGTTATGTAGGGTGGGTAGAACCATTTGGTCTCCCAGAGGAAGGAAAGAACTTGTCCTGTTTTGGGTCTAAGGACAAGGGTTCTCCTCCCACGGCCAAGGTGAGGACGACTGATTCTGGCTTGATCACAGCCCCAGAAGCTTCCCTTCTTCCTGAGCTCTTCTCGCCTCAAGTCAGTCCAACGAGACTTCGCAGGGGTTCTCGTGAGCCTGTCGCGCCTCCTCGTAGATGCGGATGAAGTCTTTGTAGCGGGGAGCGCAGGTGAGCCAAGCCTCTGCAAAGTGCATCCACCCGGTGAATAAAAAACTGCCTGGACCGGGTTTCACCCCACATCGTAAGAGGGTGTGGATGTTGCCAGTGGATTTTCCAGATTTGCCGACCGGTTGAAACAGAGCAAACTTCTGTCGATGGATCCGTGTGGCGCTCACGCCGATGATGGATTCCTGGGCTTCCCTGTTGTTGGAGACGGACTTGATGTTGCCACGGATAACTGCAAGGAAGATTGAGGGGGCGGAGGGGAAAGTGATCATAAAGAAGGCCAGCGATTATTCAATTGCCCACCTCCCTCTCTCTTTTATAAGATCATTCCAAGCAGCAGCCCAGAAAGCAGAATAGCAAATCAGATCCAAGTGATTCTAAGCTTAAAGGCTAAGCCTGTAATGGCGAACCGGTGGCATGCGGAGCCATATCACTGGGCACGTGAGCTCAGCTCCGGTGCACATGCGCGCACTGGCCAGCTGATTTTCGGGCCTTCTGGGCCTACCGGAAATCGGGAAACAGGCTATTTCCAGCCTCCGGAGGGCCTCTAAGGGGGTGGGGAATGCTGTTTTCATCCTCCCCAGGCTCCTAGAAAGACTCTGGAGCCTGGGGAGGGTGAAAAACAGGTCTACCGGGCCCACTGTGCCATCATGTGCCACAAGCAAGGAGAGCGCAGGGGGTTGCACATGCATGCACGGGGGGGGGGGGGCAAGGCACATAGAATTATGGGTGTGGGCACTCTCGCGCACGACCCCGCGTGCTCCCCCCGCTTTTGGCACGCAATGGCAAAAAGGTTAGCCATCACTGAGCTAAGCTATAGTGAGCTTGATCAGAGTTTACTAAATATATTCCCAATGCAGGGGTGGGATTCACAAGTTTCAGCAACTGGTTCTCTGCCCAGTTGCTGGGTGGGCGTGGCCATAGTGGGCGTGGCCTACTCAGCCTCCTGCACCACAGTGGTGTATGTGTGTGTGTGTGGGGGGGGGGTGTTTTCATCCTCTCCAAGCTCCGGAGGCTTTCCTTGAGCCTCCGGGAGGGTAAACATAGCCTCCCCTAGGCTCCACAGGCACTCTGGAGGCCGGAAACGAGCCTGTTTCTGGGCTTCCGATAGGCCCATTTTTCGCCCTCCCCAGGCTCCAGAGGCTTTCTTTGAGCCTCTGGGAGGGTGAACACCCCCCCCCGGGCTCCGGAGGCCCTCCGGAGGCCGGAAATGGGCCTGTTTCCAGGTTTCCGGAACTTCCAGGAGACCCGTTTTTCGCCCTCCCAGAGCCTCTGCGCAGGCCCTGCACTTACCTGGCATCCAAAACAAGCCGCATGGAGACTCCTGGGAGGGGCAGAGAGGGGCCAACCAGTCCTTGCAACTACCAGTTCGGTGAACCAGATGTAAAATTAGCATCCAATTCGCCCGAACCAGTCCAAACCGGCTGAATCTGCCCCAATGGCATAGGTCCACACAACTCTGTAAACCCGTGTGTTTCAAAATTGGCCACTTTAAGCGGTATGGACCTCATCTCCCAGAATTCCTGCCCTGGGGAACTCTGGGAATTGAAGTCCATGCCTCATAAAGCGGCCAACTTTGAAAATCATTGCCCTAAACCATAAGCTGTGTTTTCCAAGCCGCAATGGCTAGGTTCACAAGAATTGCTGAACATGAGTTCAAGAGCTAAATCTTTAGTGTAATGTCTGAATTCACTGTAAAAGTATCAGAGTTAAAATATATGAGTAAAATGAGCTCTGTATTTCTCTCCCCCCCCCACTTTTTTTTTAGCTAAGAGGGAGACGAGATAAATTAGATAAGTTTTCATAACACCACCTGGAAACTGGGTGAGTTACAATCCAGTATTAGTGAAGAATGCTGTTTTGGAAAACCCAGGAAACCTAAAGTATTTTGGGGTGCAAGCAGTGGCATCCTTTAGAAGCCAGACCCCAGACCCATTCAGGAGGGGGGTCCTTGGTGCTCTCTGAGCTTGCATATTTTCTTGCAGATGTTTCATAACCCAAACTAGTCTGAATAACACTGATGATGTTACCTAGTTTGGGTCATGAAACATCTGCAAGAAAATATGCAAGCTCAGAGAGCACCAATGACTCCACAGTCATCGTCTTCCTCCTCCTCCTCCTCCTCCTCCTCCTCCTCCTCCTCCTCCTCCTCCCCCCTTCTCTTCCACTCCACAAACCCACTCTCTTCTAGCACTGATGATGTTACCTAGTTTGGTAATGAAACATCTGCAAGAAAACCACCAAGCTCAGAGAGCACCAAGGACCCCTCATTTCAATCCTGAGCTGCAAATATTCTCCTTTATTGACCCATGAATCACTACATCCACACATTATATGTCTAAGGACATCCTCACTACATGTATTGTAATCTCTCTCTCTCCAAATTCTCTCCCAATGACATTTATGGATTGGGGGTTCATCCACCACAAATTTCTTGCAAGCTAAGAGATTTTCCAAGAAGAAAAGTCTTGATGGTTGATTGAAAGACAGCCAGAGAAGGAGCTAGGTGGATTTTCATTTAAAAAAATAAATAAAATCATTTTTAGATTAGAAGTGGAAATTGTTGGCTCTCCAGAAGCTGCTAAGCCAGGGATGAAATCCAACAGGTTCTGACAGGTTCTGGAGAACCGGTAGCGGAAATTTTGAGTAGTTCAGAGAACTGGAAAGGCCACCTCTGGCTGGCCCCATAGCGGGGTGGGAATGCAGATTTTGCAATATTCTTTCCCCAGGAGTGGGGAGGAAATAGGGATTTTGCAATATTCTTCCTCCAGGAGTGGGGAGGGAATGGGGATTTTGCAGTATCCTTCCCCTGCCATGCCCACCAAGCCACGCCCACCAAGGCACACCCCGCCCACAGAACAGGTATTATAAAAATTTGGATTTCACCACTGTGCTAAACTACAGGTCCCAGCAACCTTCCCCATTAGAGGGACTAACTAGGTTTGTTCAGAACTATAGTTGAAGCACATCTGCGGTCCAATAATCCCTTCCTATAATTTTGACCCCAGAAAAGGTCCATACTAAATCCAGATCCTGAAGTTTCCATGGCAGATAAAGAGAATCTGTTTGTCAATGACTCTACAACACATTTGATCCCAACCCTGAACTGAGACACTATCAAGAATCAACTTAACATGCAGTTTTATTACGGCTCAACACGCTCGGGAATCCACACCACAAAATACAGGCCGCCCTTAATGACTGTAATTGAGCCCAGAAGTCATAGCCGTCATTAAGCGAGTCGCCACGTGACTGCACTCAATTTCATGGCCTTTTTTTTTTTTTAAACGCTGCCATTGTTAAACGGACGCAGCGATCGTTAAGGGTTGTTTCTAGTGGGAAACTGAAAAAGTCAATGCCAGTTTTGGGGCAAAAAAATTGTCACACCAATGGTGGATGTGGGAAGCCGCAAATGGCCATAAATGTGGCCCCGGTTGCAATCATGTGACAGCAAGAGTGTTCTTAAAAATTTCCACTGATTCTGATTTCTGGGTGGCAAAGGGGCCTCTCTCGGAGAGGCATCTGGTGGGCATTTCTTGGCTGACCTCTTCTCTTAATCGGTTGCAAGTGGCTGTAAGGATGGTTCGGAATCCGCCAATCCCCCTCGCTCGAAAATGCATTTCGTTTGCCTCCCTTCAAACCAGCAAGGAGCCTCTCGGAGGTCTCCCGATAGGCCCCTGATCTGATCTGGCGTGACAAATCCGCCTGTTCTCTTGTCTGACTTGCCAGTTGCTGTAGCAACCCCAGAGCTGGGCACTCACAGACGCTGTGACCTCTTTCTTCCGCTGTGGAGGACTGCAAATGGGGCGGTGGGGGTGGGGCGTTAGCCTTTGCAAGGCTGCAAGAAGCAAAACGGAGTGGACGGGGGGTGGGGATGGGGAGGCAGGTGGATGACCACAAGTATTGCAAAGGGGGAAATACAAGCACCGTACACCTCCAACTACTTTTCTTTCTTTCTTTCTTTCTTTCTTTCTTTCTTTCTTTCTTTCTTTCTTTCTTTCTTTCTTTCTCCTTCCTTCCATCATCTAGCCATATCATCTCTTTCTCTATCATTATTTCTCTGTCTATTATCTATCCATCCATCCATCCAATCTATATCATATATCATATCATATATCATATCCATCATCTATATATCATATATCTACATCATATATCATATATCATATCTACCTACCTGCCTGCCTGCCTACCTACCTACCTAATCTATATCATATATCATACCCATCATCCATCTATCTATCCATCCATCCATCCATCCATCCATCCATCTATCTATCTCTATCGTGTTTCCCCAAAAATAAGACCCTGTCTTATATTTTTTTGAAATAAGTGCTTGGCCTTATTTTCGGGGAGGTCGTATTATTTTGGGGCACATGGAGCAAGATGGGGCTCCTCTTGCCGTCTTACCTGATTTCCAGCTCTGCATTTAAATATTTTCAGGGAGGGCTTATTTTCGGGGGGAGGCTTATTTTAGCGCATGCACTCAAAAGCCTGATTGGGCTTATTATCAGGGGATATCTTATTTTGGGGGAAACAGGCTATCTATCTATCTGTCTATCTATCTATCTATCTATCTATCTATCTATCTATCTATCTATCTATCTATCTAATAATCTATATCATATAATCATATATCATATCCTATCCATCATCTATATCATCTATCTGTCTGTCTGTCTGTCTGTCTGTCTGCCTGTCTATCTATTTATCCATCCATCCATCCACCCATCCATCTATTTATCTATCTAATAATCTATATGATATAATCATATATCATATCATATCCATAACCTATATCATCCATCTATCTATCTATCGAATAATCTATATCATATAATCATATATCATATCCTATCCATCATCTATATATATATATATAATTTTATTTATATGCCGCCCTTCTCCGGAGACTCAGGGCGGCTTACAATGTGTTAAGCAATAGCCTTCATACTTTTGTATATTTTATACAAAGTCAGCTTATTGCCCCCACAAACCGGGTCCTCATTTCACCCACCTTAGAAAGGATGGAAGGCTGAGTCAACCTTGAGCCTGGTGAGAATTGAACTCGCAGTAATTGCAGGCAGCTGGATGTTAAATGCTGCCTTTGTAGGAGGCATTAGCCTCCTATGCCACTCAGGCTCTATATCATCTATCTATCTATCTATCTATCTATCTATCTATCTATCTATATCATATATCATATCCTATCCATCATTTATATCATCTATCTGTCTGTCTGTCTATCTGTCCGTCCGTCCATCCATCTATCTAATAATCTATATCATATAATCATGTATCATATCATATCCATCATCTATATCATCTATCTATCTATCTAATAATCTGTATCATATAATCATGTATCATATCCTATCCATCATCTATATCATCTATCTATCTATCTATCTATCTATCTATCTATCTATCTATCCATCCATCTATTTATCTACCTACCTACCTAATCTATCATATATATTTTATATCATATTATATATCATATCATGTCATATCATATGATATCATATCATATCTACCTACCTACCTACCTATCTTCTGCCTTTTTACAAATAACTCAAGGCAGTGAACTTATCCAACACACTTTCCATCTCCTATTTCCCCCACAGCAACAACCCTGTGAGGTGGGTTGGGCTGAGAGAGAGAGGGACTGACCCAAAATCACCCAGCCAGCTTTCCTGCCTTAGGTGGAACTAGAACTCACAGTCTCCCACTTTCTAGCCTGGAGACCAAGCTTGCTATCAAATAGGCCACACATTGGTCTGTGGACTAGCTTTGGCCGGCTGGTCTTTACCACTTGGCTGGATCCTTGAAAACCAGTGCACACATTGCATCTCCCCCCCCCCTTCACGTTCCAATCTGTAAAATGGGAATATGAAGACCTTGCCTTACACGATTGCGGTGATGACCAAGGTGAGAAGGATTGAAAAAACGTAGGGTGATGTTTGTGAAGGGCGTGTGCTGGGGTGAAATGTAAAATGTAAAATGTGTTACTACCAGTTCTGTGGGCGTGGCTTGGTGGTGGTGGGGATAATGTGACTGGGTGGGCGTGGCCAACTTTTTTTAAATAAACTTTTCAAAGCATTTTTTCTAATGCTTTGAAAAGCCTCTGGCGATCAGGCAACTCTGCTGGGATCGTCAGAGAGGCATTTAAAAAAAATGCTTTGAAAAGCCTCTCTGTGATTAGGCAACTCAGCTGGGATCGTCAGAGACTTTTCAAAGCATTTTTTTTACCACCTCTTCGGCCAAGAGGTTGCAGAAAAAAATGCTTTGAAAAACCTCTGAGGATCCCAGCTGAGCCGCGCGATCATCAGAGGCTTTTTTTTTTACTTTTAAAAGCATTTTTTTCGTCAGAAGAGGTTGTAGAAAAAATGCTTTTAAAAGTAAAAACAAAAAAGCCTCTGATGATCGTGTGACTCAGCTGAGCATGGTGGTGGTGGTGGGGGCGTGTGCAGGGATTTTTGCTACCGGTTCTCCGAACCACCCGCCGCCATCACTACCGGATTGGGCGATCTGGTCCGAACTGGGAGCATTTCACCCCTGGCGTGTGCCCACTTTGGAAATCGTTCGGAAGTATTATCCTTGAGAAGCACCGTTCCTCTTTGCTATTTGGTAAAGTAACCAACTTTTTTGCAGACTTCCCACTCAAAGTTTTTTATATATATATAAAAATCCATTGCATTAAAATGAATGAAAATCCTTCTCTATTTAATTGCCTCCCCCATGATTGCTCATTAAACATTGTGACTCTGTGGCAACATTTAGAAGGGGTGAGAGGGTCTTTAAAACTTGGGAGAGTATTTTAAGATCATTTGCTTTAAAGAAAGCTAGTCTCCCCTAATTTCATTTTCCTCGGTTTATGATAGTGAAGAGACCCCAAAGGTGCTTTTTCAAGAGGCAACTGGACTTTGAAGACATTTCGCTTCTCATCCAAGAAGCTTCTTTGGTTCTGACTGAATGGTGGAGGAGGGAAGGATTTATGTTCCTTGCAGTCATCTGGTCATTAGTACTCTCTTAGCATTCTGACAGAGAGTACTAATGACCAGATGACTGCAAGGAATATAAATCCTTTCATCCTCCACCATTCATTCAGAACTGAAGGAAGTTTCTTGGATGAGAAGGGAAATGTCTTCAAGGAAAACCCAAGAAAGTCCAGCTGCCTTTTGAAAAATGCACCTTTGGGACAACCATGACCTGGATGAGAGAGAAGCGCCATCGATGGGGAAGAGAGCTGTCAATTAACACTGGAGAAAATCTACTCACCAAAATCACTTGTGCAAACGGCCATCAGGATTTCAGTGTTGTTACACGGACGGCAAGTCCCTGCATCTTTGAAAGGGGGGGAAATGAACAAACAGTCACTAAACAGCAATGGTGCCCATAACCAACATACAGATAGTCCTCGACTTACGACCTTGCTTTTTTTAAAATATATTTTTATTTACACATTTTTCTTTAACATATAGAAGTATTTATATAAGCCTGGCTAGGTGGCTCAGTGGCTAAGATGTTGAGCTTGTCGATCAGAAAGGCTGGCAGTTCGGCGGTTCGAATCCCTAGTATAGATCTCCTGCGTGAGGGAGTTGGACTAGATGACCTTCCAAGTCCCTTCCAACTCTGTTACTGAATTTAGTAAACTGTTAGTAAACAGTGCATTGCCTGGGTCATTTTACGTACACATAATTCTAGTACCAATAATATTCTTTACTTATATATAATAGTGTTCTTCCAGTTTCTAATTTCCACCATTATTATCTAACCATTGATAAAACAAATCCCAAGTTAAAAAGTATTCTGTATCTTCTTTGTCCTTTATCTTTAATGTTAACCAGTAATGGGATTCAAGTAATTTAACAACCGGTTTTCTGCCCTAATGATTTCTTCCAACAACCAGTTTGCCAAACTGCTCAGAAAGTTAACAACCGGTTCTCTTGAAGTGGTGCGAACCGGCTGAATCCCACCACTGATGTTAACCTATCCATTTCCACACAATCTAGTATTTTTTTGATTGTATTTTCATCTGTAGGCATTTCCACATTTTTCCAGTATTGTGCAAATACATTTCTCGCTACTGTCAAAACATGCAATATGAGTCCCCTTGGGGAGAAGGGCGGTATATAAATCTAAAAAATAAAAATATTAAATATACATTCCCTTTGTCATAATTTTCTGTCAATATACCTAACAAAAATATTTCTGCCTTCAAATCTATATGTTGCTTTATCATTTTCTCTAACCGTGTATGTATTTTCGTCCAGAATTTGGACGTTGCCACCACATATGATAGTACTAACCTGGTTATCTGATTGCATTTCCAACATTGACTTACGACCTTTCATTTAGCTATTGTTCAAAGTTACAATGGTGCTGCAAAAGGTGACTTATGACTGTCCTTGTTCTTATGACCAATACATCATCTCCGAAGTCATCAAGCGAACGCGACTTCCCCCAATGGCTTTGCTTGTTAAAAGCTGGCTGGGAAGACAATCCCACGATTTTGCTACCGGTCCTCCGAACCACTCGCTGCCATTGCTACCGGATCGGGCGATCCAGTCTGAACCGGGAGCATTTCACCCGTCATGGACGCTCTGCGCATGTGCAAAAGGGCCGCACACGCACTCACAGTTCCGAACTGGTAGCGAAGGTAAGTGTAACGCACTACTGGTTTGCAGGTTCATTACATCTGCTGAAGCCTCCTTAAAGCAGCTCTCTGCCCACCCACCCCGAAATCCTTCTGCACTCCACTATTAAATAGATACACCTCTTCCCTTAGCACCCATTACAATTATTTTTTTCTACAGGTCAACCAAACCTTTATTGTTAATACACAACATGTGTACAATGAAATTGAATGAGCCTCCCTTGGTGCAACCGCCCCCCTCCCCCCACCCCCGGAAACACAAAAATACATATCGATAATTCAATAAGTAAAAGAAATAGAATCCCTAAACCCAAAATAAGTAATACTGAACACAGATTCCCATATATCTATATGTATGTAACATTATGTTATTGGTATGAACATGTTCCACGTTGCGCTGGTCCTGCAAGTCTATCATAAGTTAAAGGTTCCCCTCGCACATATGTGCTAGTTGTTCCTGACTCTAGGGGACGCTGCTCATCTCCGTTTCAAAGCCGAAGAGCCAGCACTGTCCAAAGACGTCTCTGTGGTCATGTGGCCAGCATGACTCAATGCCAAAGGCGCACGGAACGCTGTTACCTTCCCACCAAAGGTGGTCCCTACTTTTCTACTTGCATTTTTTACCTGCTTTCGAACTGCTAAGTTGGCAGAAGCTGGAGCAAGGAACGAGAGCTCCACATTACGTGGCACTCAGGATTCGAACCACTGAACTGCTGACCTTTCGATCGACAAGCTCAGTGTCTTAAGCCACTGAGCCACTGTGTCCCCTATCTATTATATTAAACCTAATGGTGGTGTTACGTTGCGTTCGGAAATCTGATGGCCCACAGATAAAAGCTGTTTTTCAGCCTGTTCATTCAGCTGGCTATGCTCCTATATCTCCTGCCCGATGGTAGGAGAGTAAAGAAGTGCTGACCAGGGTGTGAATCATCCCTGAGGATTTTCCTCACTCTGTCGAGGCAGCAAGTCATGGGTGATTTCGTCCAGTGAGGTCAGGGGACAGCCCATAATTTTTTGCGTTGTGCTCATCACCCTCTGTATTGCCTTTCTAACCGCGGCTGTCAAGCCAGCATACCATACCGTAACCCAATATGTAAGGATGGTTCCTATCGTAGACCGGTAAATGGTGGCCCTCAATTTGTAAGCACTTGTTTAGTGGTGATTTGAAGTCACAACGGCGCCGAAAAAAGTGACGTACGACCAGTACTTACACTTATGGCCATCATTAGGTCTCATTAGGACAATTGCATTGTGGTGGCTCAGTGGTCAGAATGCAGTATAGCCTGACTTAAGTTCGTTTGTGGCTACATAGGAATTCTAGGCTGATCCCTCTTTTAACTCCTCCTCTTTTAATGAGCCTATAATCCCTTGCTTCGGGGTGGAGTCTGGGCAACTGAACAGAGCTGAGTGTTTACTGGCCAGATGCCCTTCCTGTCACCAGTGGGGAGTTTTTTTTTTCTTCAGCAGATATATTCTCATTGTGCCCAGAGAGAGAGAAATATCTGCCTCTACCTAGGATCGAACTCACAGCCTCCTGATTGTGAGGGTGTGAGCTCTACTTCTAGGCCACCAACACCACTCCAGATGTCTGTCGAGTTTGGGATTCCATGTTCACTTTGGAGAATTTGGTTATGGCAGGATTACTAAGGACTTTAGCACATATACAGGTAGTATCAGGATAGTTCATACATCTAGGTTAAGATACATCTCCCTGTCCAACATTCCCACAAAATGTTTGTCCTGTATTCAAGCACATTATAATGGTATGTGGGGAAGAACTTGGGAGACCAGGGAAGAGATGCAACAATCAGATAAGAGGCAGCTTAGCCCACAACTCAATAGTGGACAGGGCAAGAGGCTCAAAAGACACCTTCCCTAGTTTCTCAGGCTGTAAAAAAGATGAAGATTGTACTGAGGGGGTCCCTTGATATTCTCTGTGCCTGGTTGTTTTCTTGCAGATGTTTCATTACCCAAGCTAGGTATAGAATAACAGAGTTGGAAGGGACTTGGAGGTCTTCTAGTCCAACCCCCTTCTTAGGCAGGAAACCCTACACCACTTCAGACGAATGATTATCCAACCGCTTCTTAAAAACTTCCAGTGTTGGAGCATTCACAACTTCTGGAGGCAAATTGTTCCACTGATTAATTGTTCTCACTGTAAGAAATTTCTCCTTAGTTCTAGGTTGCTTCTCTCCTTGATTAGTTTCCACCCATTGCTTCTTGTCCTGCCTTCAGGTGCTTTGGAGAATGGCTTGACTCCCTCTTCTTTGTGGCAGCCCCTGAGATATTGGAACACTGCTATCATGTCTCCCCTAGTCCTTCTTTCCATTAGACCAGATATACCCAGTTCCTGCAACTGTTCTTCATATGTTTTAGCCTCCAGCCCCCTAATCATCTTTGTTGCTCTTCTCTGCACTTTCTAGAGTCTCATCATCTTTTTTACATCATGGAGACCAAAATTGGATGCAGGATTCCAAGTGTGGCCTTACCAAGGCTTTATAAAGTGGTATTAACACTATCATCTAGCACTGAAAATGTTATCTAGTTGGGAAATGAAACATCTTCCAGAAAAACCACCCAACCTATTCTGAGCTACAAATATTCTCCTCTAGTGGATTGTACTTTCAGACTTGCAAGTGTTGTGGTCCACCGGCAGCCTGCGGAGCTGGCAGTGGAGTCGGACAGTGAAGAGGTTGAGGAAGAACATGGGTCAGTCCTGGAGGCTGGGGAAGGCCCAGATGAGGGCTCTGCGTCAGAGGCAGAAATGGGGCCAGGGCCATCGGGGAGTGATGTGTGGACTCCGGAGCCTCCAGAGGCTGACAGCAGAGAGGCAGAGGAACAGGAGGAGCCTGTTCCTAGTGCACGCATGAGAAGAGCTACCAGAAGGCAAGAGCAGCTAAAGCAAAAAGAACGACTCGGGAGTAAGGCCAAGAGATGACTGGCCACTCCCATAAGGCTTAAAAGACCAGCAATGGCTCTTGGGCTCTTTGTCGGAAAACAACGTTGATAGATTTGTTTCTTGTCTTGCTGCATTTATTTCTTGTCAGTGTCTTCTGCTTCTGAACTTTGCCAAGAAAAGCGTTTGGCAGGTTGCCAAAGTAGACCAAGGTTAGTGATAAGGCTGAAGGATTGTGTTATGAAGAATTTGTTTTGAATTAGTTTGGACCACGTTGAGAATGAATTAATTCTCAGCTGTTCTAATTTTATTTTATTTTTTTTTTAATTTTTTTAATTTATATTTAGATGCCGCCCTTCTCCGGAGACTCAGGGCGGCTTACAATGTGTTAAGCAATAGCCTTCATACTTTTGTATATTTATACAAAGTCAGCTTATTGCCCCCACAAACCGGGTCCTCATTTTACCCACCTTAGAAAGGATGGAAGGCTGAGTCAACCTTGAGCCTGGTGAGATTAGAACTCGCAGTAATTGCAGGCAACTGGATGTTAAATGCTGCCTTAATAGGAGGCATTAGCCTGCTACGCCACTCAGGCTCCTAAGTAGGTATTATCAGACGCAATCAGTTCTAAACAAACAGATAATAAAATCTGTTTGTTTAGAACTGATTGCGTCTGATAATACCTACTTGGGCCTGGGTCACAACAGCGAGATTCCGTTGTTGTAGCTTTACCATAAAGTAGAATTAACCCATGGGGTTGTGATTCCTATTCGGTTCGCCCCCCACAAAGCCAACCCAAACGTACCTTCCACACTGAGGTTCCTCCAAGGCCAGGAGAAGTGGGCATTCCACTCGCCCCGCAACTCGTAACGGAAAGCTGCGATTCGACGGCTGATGTCTTGGTGCAGAGTGGACTGGAGGAAGAGGGCCACTTTCTCTCCGGACAGCCACCTGAAGCAGCGCACCTTGGGCTGCAAGGCCGCCTCCATCTCCGAGAGGAGCAGTTCCAAGACTCCGTCCCGTTCCAAGTAAATCTGGGCTCCCCGGAAGCTGCTGGAGGACTTGATGCAAGCGGTGACATGCTGCGGTTTCTCTTTGCCGGCGGGGCCCGTGGACAGGCGAGGAGACAGGCTTAGGCGCAAAGCTCCGGCTGGATACAGCCATTCCAGGGATCCTTCAGCGCAGTGCAAGGAGATCTGTTCGACGCTGCCAGCTTCCTGAGACAGACCACTGCAAGGGAGAGCAAGGCAGGGTTAGCTGAAAGAAGGGAGACTTGGCCTGACTGGTGTGCTTCCTCAATCTGGCGCCCCTGGGCACCCAGGCACGACTCCAAATGTACCTGGTCCAGTTTCCTGTCCCAAAGGTGCTTTTTCAGGAGGCAACTGGTCTTTCTGGTTTTTTTTTTTTAAAGATGTTTCGCTTCTTATCCAAGAAGCTTCTTCAGCTTCATGTTCTGGACTAGAAGACCTCCAAGGACCTGTCTTGTCCTATCCTATTTTCTATATTCTATTCTATTCTATTTTATTTTATATTTTCTATTCTATTTTATTTTCTGTTTTCTATTATTTTCTGTTTTCTATTATTTTCTATTCTATTCTTATTCTTATTCTCTATTTCCATATCCTATTCTATCCTATCCTATCCTATTTTCTATATTCTATTCTATTCTATTTTATATTTTATATTCTATTTTATTTTCTGTTTTCTATTATTTTCTGTTTTCTATTATTTTCTATTCTATTCTTATTCCTATTCCTATTCTCTATTTCCATATCCTATCCTATCCTATTTTCTATATTCTATTCTATTCCATTTTATATTTTCTATTCTTTTTTCTATTCTATTCTATCCTATCCTAATTTCATTCTATTCTATTCTATTCTATTCTATTC
>WNWU01000025.1:9367730-9379783 GCA_012654045.1 Ptyas mucosa
TATTCTATTCTATTCTATTCTATTCTATTCTATTCTATTCTATTCTACTCTACTCTACTCTACTCTACTCTACTCTACTCTACTCTACTCTACTCTATTCACTGGATGGTGGGGAATGGAAGGATTTATACTCCTTGCAGACAGCTGGCCATTTGCGTTCTTTTAGAGAGTCATTGAGGCCATTTGGAGGTTTGTCCAGTCAGAGCTGAAGAAGCTTCTTGGATGTGAAGCGAAATGTCTTCAAAGAAAAACCAGAAAGCCCAGTTGCCTCCTGAAAACGTACCTCTGGGCCACCCATGACCTGGATGACGGAGAATCTCCATAGACATGTCCAGTTTCCTGTCTCGCCTGAAGTAGAAATTACAAAGACAGGTGGTCCTCAACTTAGGACAGTTCATTTAGTAGCCATTCAAAGTTACAACGGCACTGAAAAAAGTGACTCCTGACCATTTTTCAGACTTACGACCGTTGCCCCCTTCCCTGGGTCATGTGATCAAAACTCAGGCGCTCGGCAACCGACTCATATTTATGACAGTCACAGCCTCCTGGAATCACGTGATTTGCGACCTTCTGACGAGCAAAGCCCACGGGGGAGCCAGATTCGTTTAACAACCGTGTTACTAATTTAACAACCGCAGCGATTCCCTTAACAACGGTGGCAACAAAAGTCGTAAACTGGGGCAAAACTCACTTAACTCATTTCTCACTTAGCAACATAAATGCTGGGCTCAATTGTAGCCGTAAGTCAAGGACCACCTGCAGCTGCAGTGTCCTAGGGTCCCAACCTTCCCAGCCAGTTTCTCACAAGTAAAGTCAATTTTTTTATTTATTTTTATTTTATTTTTATTTATATTTATATGCCGCCCTTCTCCGGAGACTCAGGGCGGCTTACAATGCGTTAAGCAATAGCCTTCATACTTTTGTATATTTATACAAAGTCAGCTTATTGCCCCCACAATCTGGTTCCTCATTTTACCCACCTTAGAAAGGATGGAAGGCTGAGTCAACCTTGAGCCTGGTGAGATTAGAACTCGCAGTAACTGCAGGCAGCTGGATGTTAAATGCTGCCTTAGTAGGAGGCATTAGCCTGCTACGCCACTCAGGCTCCTTGGGGGAAAGCTGGGATTTGCTTAACCACGGCATGATTCATTTAACAACTGCAGTGATTCCCTCAACAATCATGGCGAGAAAGGTCCTAAAATTGGGCACTTAACGACCTCCGTGGTTAGCAATAGAAATCCCAGTCTTAATTGTAGTTGTTAAGTTGAGGACTACCTCCATTGGAATAGAAATAGATCAGGAAAGTGGACTCACTCACAACTGCCTCCATAGGAACAAAAAAATTGAGCTCCGTTGTGGCTGTAAGTTGGGAACAAACTATAGCCGTGATGGCGAACCTGTGGCACGCGGAGCCATATCTGTGGGCACGCAAGCGTTGCCCTAGCTCAGCTCCAGTGCGCTGATTTTCACGAAATCAGAGCTCCTGGCCAGCTGATTTTCGGGCCTTGTGGGCACACCGGAAGTCAGGAAATGGGCCGTTTCCGGCCTCTGAAGGGCCTCAGGGAGTGGGGCGGAAGGCCGTTTTTGCCCTCCGCAGGCTCCTAGAAAGCCTCTGGAGCCTGGGGAGGGCAAAAAACAAGCCTACCTGGCCCACTAAGCCACCACATGCCAAAAGCAGGGGGAATGTGCGGAGGTCATGCGTGCATGCCCGGGTGTGGGGGGGGGAGGCACATTGAATTATGGTTATGAGCATGCAGGCCCCCCCCCCCGCACTCCCTCTGCTTTCGGCACGCCACAGCAAAACGGTTAGCCATCTTTGACCTATAGTATCTCTCCACCCCATCCCCCTCAAAAAAATATAAAATTGTCCATGAAAGTATAAAATCTTCCAAGACAATAGAAACTCTGAGAAGAAAATGGCAGACTTCCTTCCTTTGACGAATGGAATTTGGTAAGTGGGCACAGCTCCCCGAGCAAACCTTCATAAAGATGTTGGGACTTTGGGAAAAGTACAGAGAAGAGCAACTAAGAGGATCAAAGGCCTGGAGACTAAAATGTATGAAATACGCTTGCAGGATTTGGGTTTGACTAGTCTACAGAAAAGAAGGATTCGGGGTGACGTGACACCAGCTTTCCAGTATTAGTGGGGCTGCCACAAAGAAGAAGGGATCAGTTTATTTTCCAAAGCACCTGAAGGCAAGAGAAGAAACAATGGATGGAAACTAAATCAAGGAGAGAAGCAACTTGGAATTAAGGAGAAACTTCCTAACACCGAGGACAACTAAATAGTGGAACCAGCTTTCCTCCAGAAGTTGTGGGTGCTTCATCTTTAAGAAGAGACTGGAGAGCCACTTGTCTGAAATGGTACATAGGATCTCCTGCTTGAGCAGGGGGCTGGACTAGAAGACCTCCAAGGTCCCTTCCATCTCTATTCTGATTGATTGATTGATTGATACCCCGAAGCAGGGGTCTCCAACCGTGGCAACTTTAAGACTCAACTTTAATTAAGGAATTCTGGGAGTTGAAGTCCACAAGTCTTAAAAGTTGCCAAGGTTGGAGACCCCTGCCCCAAAGCAAACTTTAGGGTCTACTTTTTTCCCACCGTGTAATCTCAACATTTCCCACAGAATCCCCATCTTCCAATATCTGGGATTCATGAGGTCATCCATGTGCTTCCCCTTTTGGACCCTCCTGGGAATGTCGTGGTCGGCTAAGCCAATCAGTTCCGCATCTCTGCCTTTTTCATCATCATGTGTGGGTGATGGCCATGACTCAGCCAACCCCCACGGCCCATCTGCTCGGAGGCTGCATCCTTAGATCCTGGACCACTGTCCGACTTGTCCTCCTCCACCCCTGTGCTGACCATCAGAGAGGGTGGGAAAACCTTGACGGACGCCTGCCATTTTCACCAAGCACCGTGACTCATCCCGCTCGTCTCCTGCAAAGGATCAAGCCTGCCGAGAACCAGATGTGGCAGCTGTGTCCCTCCCCCCTCCTCCGCCCTATTTAATCACCAAAAAAAAAAAAAAGCTCTATTGAAGCTCCTCTTCAGAAGCTCCATAGATAATGAGGCTTGAGGACCATTCTTTAGGAATGAAAGGCTGCCTGATTCCCAGGGATGTGTCCACTCTGATACTCAATGGTGTAAACAATCTCAGGATCCCCAAACTCCTTAAATTTCCCTTCTTTCTTTCTCTCTCTCTCTGTCCCCCTTTCTTTCTCTGTGTCTCTCTCTGTCTGCCTGCCTGTCTCTTTCTCTGTCTAGCTGTCTGTCTGTCTCTGTCTCTCTCTCTGTCCCCCCTCTCTGTCTGTCTCTCTCTCTGTGTTTGTGTGTGTCTGTCTCTCTCTGTGTGTGTCTCTCTGTCGGTCTCTCTCTGTCTCTGTCTCTGTCCCTCTGTCTCTGTCTCTCTCTGTCTGTCTCTCTCTGTGTCTGTCTCTCTCTCTCTCTGTCTCTGTCTCTATCCCTCTCTGTCCCTCTCTCTCTCTCTCTGTGAGTGTCCCTGTCTCTCTCTGTCTCTCTCTGTCTCTCTGTCCCTCTCTCTCTCTCTGTCTCCCCCTCTCTCTGTCCCTCTCTCTCTCTCTGTTCCTTTCTCTGTCTCTGTTTCTCTCTGTCTGTCTGTCTGTCTCTCTCACTCCCTCCTGTAAACAGTTCTGGAGTCATTTTCCACCAGCTGCTTGGCCCACAGACACGATTTTCCCTGTTTTCTTTTTAAACAGTCTACAAAAGGGAACAGGAGGAAAACAAAAGAGGGAGTTACTAATGGTATTAGCTTAATTTCTCGCATGTGGGAGCTCAAAACGATTAACACATTCGCGCCCCCCCCACCCCCGAATCTCTCTGCCAAACCAAAATGTATTATCCTTTGGTGACCAAGAAATATGTGGTGGGGTGGGAGGGGAAGCAGAGAGGATTGGAAACAGCCAGATTAGAGAGAAATGGCTTGCAATTATGAGATCGGTTTGTAGGGGGCGGGGGGCTTCTCCCCCAGCCTCCCGGATTTCTGTTTTCTCCTTTCTCTTTTCAGCTTTCAAACTTAAGACGTTTCCCAAAGCCATCGCACAGCCGGGAGTGCCGGGTGGCTGAGAGTTAAGGGTGATGTAATTTAGTTCTGCCATCCATCTGGGGAAGATCAGCCTTTTCCCATCCCAAGAGCTTGCAGATCTATGGGATCCTTGGCACCCTCTGAGGTTGGCGGTTTTCTCGCAAGACGTTTCATTACCAAACTAAGTAATATCATCAGTCTTGCAAGAAAACCACCGAGCTCAGAAAAGCACCAAGGATCAGCTATGAGCTGCAAAGAGTCTCTTCTATGGCTTGGTGTTGAGACTTTGGAAAGAGGGAAGAGAAGTACAACAAAGAGGATTAGGAGTCCGATGGTGGCTAAAACATTTGAAGAACGGTTGCAGGAACTGGGTACGTCATGGGTGACATGATAGCAGTGTTCCAATATCTGAGGGGCTACCACAAAGAAGAGGAGGTCAACCTATTCTACAAAGCACCAGAAGGGAGAACAGGAAGCAATGGACGGAAGCTAATCAAGGAGAGAAGCAACTTAGAACTAAGGAGAAACTTCCTAACCGTCAGAACAATTAATCGGTGGAATGACTTGCCTTCAGAAGTTGTGGGAGCTCCATCAATGGAGGTTTTTAAGAAGAGATTGGACAACCATTTGTCTGAAATGGTATAAGGTTGGCACAGGTATAGAATAACAGAGTTGGAAGGGACTCTTGGAGGTCTTCTAGTCCAACCCCCTGCCCAGGCAGGAAACCTTACACCACTTAAGACAAATGGTTATCTAACACCTTCTTAAAAACTTCCAGTGTTGGAGCATTCGCAACTTCTGGAGGCAAGTTGTTCCACTGATTAATTGTTCTCACTGTAAGAAATTTCTCCTTAGTTCTAGGTTGCTTCTCTCCTTGATTAGTTTCCACCCATTGCTTCTTGTCCTGCCCTCAGATGCTTTGGAGGGTCTCTTATTTAAGTGGGGGATTGGACTAGAAGACCTCCAACTCTGTTAGTCTGTTAGGAATACAACTCCCGGAATTCAATCAACCCATGGAACAGAAGTTGCCTTCGGAAGTTGTGGGAGCTTCATCCCTGGAGGCTTTCAAGAAGAGGCTGGACTGCCATCTGTCAGAAATGGTGTAGGGTCTCCTGCTTGGGCAAGGGGTTGGACTAAATGACCTACAAGATCCCTTCCAACTCTGTTAATCTGTTAATCCCCAACCAGCATGAGAAGAGACTGCCCTGTGCGTGTGAATTTTGCTCTGCTTGATGTTACCCTTTATAAATCATCTTGTCTTATGCTTTTCGTTCTGTCATTTCCCATTTTAGCAGTTCGATTCTAATCTCCTTGAAGAGAAACATTTTTTAAGGATTAGTGTAATTATTTCTTTTCTTTCCCCCACGGCATATAAATTGAACCAATAATAATAATAATAATAATAATAATAATAATAATAATAATAATAAATGTTCCTCTGGCAGCCAAAAGCAGAATAATACTGGGAAGTTCTCTCCTCATTCCAGGCTCACAACAACCCTGTAAGGGAGGCAGGACTGAAAGACATTGGCCAGTTCCATGTCAACCACAGAGCTTTGAGGTTGAATGGGAATTTTAATCTGGGTCTCCATAATCATGCAGGTAGTCCTTGACTTATGACCACAATAAGAACCGGAAAATTTATTCTTAAGTAATACAGTTGTTAAACGAGACATCATGTGTCCACATCTAATTTTATGACTGTTTTTGTCACGGTCATTAAGTGAGACTCACATGACAGAGACGGTGGAACCCTGAAGCTATCAAAAATGTATGATGATTGTCAAGTCCCTGAATTATGATCACATGACCCTAGGGATGCTGAAATGGTGATAACTGCAAGGACACATTTTTCAGTTCCATCATAACTTTGAACGGCTGCTAAACAAATGGTCATTAAGTGAGAACTATCTGTAGCTCAGCATCTTTAATTCCTGCATCATAGGATATCATCATGATGAATGGGCGCCCTATAATTCCTTTCCCTCTGTTATCCAGGCCCTAAGCAGTTGTCTATATGGTTGCTAAGAGCCAGTGCTGCCTTTGATAGTATATAATCAGTGGTGGGTTTCAAATTTTTTTTCTACTGGTTCTGTGGGTGTGGCTCGGTGGGCATGGCATGGCTTGGTGGGCGTGGCAGGGGAAGGTTACTGCAAACTCCCCATTCCCTCCCGATCAGCTGGGACTTGGGAGGCAGAGAATAGATGGGGGCGGAGCCAGTCAGAATTTTTACTACCGGTTCTGTGGGTGTGGCTCAGTAGGTGTGGCATGGCTTGGTGGGTGTGGCTTGGCGGGCATGGCAGGGGAAGGATACTGTAAAATCTCCATTCCCTCCCCACTCCAGGGGAAGGATACTGCAAAATCCCCATTTCCTCTCGATCAGCTGGGATTCGGGAGGCAGAGACTAGATGGGGGCGGGGCCAGTCAGAATTTTTACTACCGGTTCTCCAAACTACTCAAAATTTCCACTACCAGTTCTCCAGAATTGGTCAGAACCTTCTGAAACCCACCTCTGTACATAATCAATCAATCAATCAATGAGTCAATCTGTTGTCTATGTCTTCAGGAGGACCATGAAATAGCATGGTTAAATATACATCTCCAATTCAAAGCAATTAGTAATATTTACTTTCCATACAATTTGATCCACGATTATCAACCCATCCAATGTGATGATTTTATCCTCCATTATCAACTCATCCAATATGATGACTTGATCCACAATTATCAACCCATCCAATGTGATGATTTTATCCTCCATTATCAACCCATCCAATATGATGACTTGATCCACAATTATCAACCCATCCAATATGATGAGTTGATCCACAATTATCTAACCATCCCATTTGTTGATTTGCTCCCTAACTGTCAACCCATCCAATACGATGAATTGATTCACAATTATCTACCCATCCCATTTGTTGATTTGCTCCCTAACTGTCAACCCATCCAATATGATGACTTGATCCACAATTATCAACCCATCCAATATGATGAGTTGATCCACAATTATCTACCCATCCCATTTGTTGATTTGCTCCCTAACTGTCAACCCATCCAATGTGATGGCTTGATCCACAATGATCAACTCAATAACGCTCTTTGATTGGATCTGGGGGATCAAACTGAACCACTTTCAACGATAATTCTGACTGAATCGTCTTTGAGATCCCCAAATCTCCAAATCGATTTTTTTTCATGCTGCTCTAGGACAAACCACCTCCTTCATCACCTACCCTTTAGGAAGAAAAGCAAGCTAACCCCCTCCCCCAAAAGATATGTCAGGTATGCCATGAGAAATAATCAATTCGGTTTTTTCAAAGCACTCCCTGAAATAAATGGGCAACCCTCTCCAGTTAAAATGACCATCTTTATGATATGTCCCTTTTCATCAGTCTCAGTAAATTCTTCTTACGTTTTCCCTCTAAAAAGGATGAATGAGCTCCAAGGGAGTGGAGAGATTGGCATTCCTTCAGGGGTGAAATCCAGCAGGTTCTGGAGAACCGGTAGCAGAAATTTTGAGTAGTTTGGAGAACCGGCAAATATTACCTCTGGCTGGCCCCAGAGTGGGGTGGGAATGGAGATTTTGCAATATCCTTCCCCAGGAGTGGGGTGGGAATGGAGATTTTGCAGTATCTTTCCCCTGGAGTGGGGTGGGAATGGGGATTTTGCAGTTTCTTTCCCCTGGAGTGGGGTGGGAATGGAGATTTTGCAGTATCCTTCTGCCACGCCCACCAAGCCACGCCCACAGAACCAGTAGTAAAAAAAAATTGGATTTCACCTCTGCTTTAACGGCTACTTTTGAGGACAATAAACAAAACATTTCGGACAGGGAAGATAAGATGCTTTGAGAGAGGCGTGAAGGAATCCATTTAGGCTGAAACGGAAGAAATCCTTCCCTCAATAGGGATGGAGGCCTCAGGCAAAACCTGTCCCCCAGTTTTTTATGCTGCTTGGGCATCAGTCCCCAGGAGAATCAAGACCAGATCAGTCCCCAAGAGAATCAAGACCATCAGTCCCCAAATGAATCAAGAGCGTTCACCAGGAAAGTCACACTTAATGATCTACCTAAGAGAAGGATTTAGGACAGGAGTCTGCAATCTTAAACACTCCAAGAGCCATTTGGACCCATTTCCCACAGAAAAGAAAACACCGGGAGCCACAAAACTCTTCCCATGCCTGACTATTTATTGAGCAGCCACAAAACTAGCATATGTAGTTGAATTAAACGCTCTGTTTTTTCTGAAACTTTTCTTTTCTCGGATTTATCCATGGTTGCCCTGCCAGGAGTTGAAAAGCTCAATAAATCACATGCCGGCGGATGTCACACATTGGTGGTTGTGATGCATGTTTTGAGTGACAGGGAGCCGCATCAGAGGGGTGAAAGAGCCACATGCGGCTCCAGAGCCGCAGGTTGCTGACCCCTGATTTAGGAGTAATAGCTCTCTGCCTACTCACCTAAGGGGCCCATTCAGATTAAGTGAGAAACAACTGCCCCCCCTCTCCACCGCAGAACAAAGATAGGGTCCCCCCTAACCAACTTGCTCAGATTGAAGAAGACAGTGGTACCTTGGTACTCATCATTAACTCATTCCGGGAGGCACCACGAGTACCAAAAACCACGAGCACCAAACACATTTTTCCCATAAGGAATAATGTACACTAGTGGCTAAAATTGTGGAAACCTTTTGGGAAAAGTGTATTTTCTAAAACTAGCTAATAACACCACTTTTTTTTTTAGGAGTAGTTCCATAAAATTACATATCAATGGAAAGATAATTTAATCAAGAATGTAATGCAATAACTTTGATGAAGGATGTGCTATTAGAATAGCAGTTACAGTAGAAAGAAGAAAAGTGAAACACGTAGAAAAAACGAGATATACAAAAATCATCACCATGTCAGTTAATACTTAGTTGGGTAGTGATAGATAGATAGATAGATAGATAGATAGATAGATACAGTAGTGGCCAAAATTGTGGAAACCTTTTGGGAAAATGTATTTTCTAGAACTAGCTAATAACACCACTTATTTTTTGGGAGTAGTACCATAAAATTATGTATCAATGGAAAGATAATTTAATCAAGAATGTAATGCAATTACTTTTATGAAGGTTTTGCTATTAGAATAGCAGTTACAGTATAAAGAAGAAAAGTGAAAAGTGAAACGTGAAAAAACCCTAACCCTAACCCAGGCCATTCCAGCAGTGGAATAGGATTATCTGGAAACTCTCCCCCCCCCAAAAGTGGTGTTATTAGCCATCAAACCTCAAAAATACACTTTTCCCAAAAGGTTTCCACAATTTTGGCCACGACTTTAGTGAGTCACAAGGCAGCCAACATCAACAGGTTCTAGCTTGTGCGTTGAGTACCAAAGAAACGATGAGTACCGGGGACAACATGTTCGCGTCAAAATGTGCGGAGTACCAAATTTGATGAGTTTCAAAAGCAGTTGAGTACCGAGGTACCACTGTACTGGGATAAGCAGAGAAATGTTTCAAATCAATAAGACAAGAAGTCTCCAGTTGGCAGAACTCAACTTCCAGACAGTTCTACCTGGATGGGCTGAGAATCTTCATTGGCACTTTAACCACTATACCATGCTGTCACCAGAGGTGGATTGAACTGTCAAATTACACCGAGCAGCACTGGCTTAGCTAAAGATACATCACAATTTCTCCCCAAACCAACTCATTTTATCTAGAATACCGTTTTCCAACATACAACCCCTTGGAGCGGGTGATACCAAGATGCCCCCAGAACAGCATTTGTGGCAGGAATCCAGGACACCCCCTCCACTGAATAGATAGGCGCATTTAAAAGATGCTTGCAGTTAAATTTTTTACATTCCTGCCTAGCGGTGCTAAGGAACTTATGATTAGCCGGCATGGCTGTTGTATCAGAATAACAGAATCCGAGAGTTGGAAGGGACCTTGGAGGTCTTCTAGTCCAACCCCCTGCTCAAGCAGGAGACCCCATACCATTCCAGACAAATGGCTGTCCAGTGTCTTCTGAAAAAGGCTCCAGTGATGGGAGCACCCACAACTTCTCAAAGCAAACCCGTTCCACTGTTTGAGTGTTCTCACCGTTAGGAAATTTCTCCTCGATTCCAGGTTAAATAAATAAATAACTTTATTGTCATTGTACGTGTATACACAGTATACCCATACAACGAAATTCACTTAACACCCAAAGGCCAGGTCCAACACACATAACAATCCCCAAACACACTCCCACCCACCACAAATTCCCCACCCCTAAACCACCCAAACATCCACCCAACAGACCAAGGTTGCTCCTCTCCTCGATGAATTTCCACCCATCGTTTCTTGTCCTGCCTTCTGGCGCCTTGGAAAATTTATTATTTATATATTTATTGGTTCGATTTATATGCTGCCCTTCTCCAGAGACTCAGGGCGGCTTACAATGTGTTAAGCAATAGCCTTCATACTTTTATACATACCTGCTTAGTAGGGCTTTGCTCCCCCCCCCAAGCCGTGTTCTTTTTTTATACAAAGTCAGCTTATTGCCCCCACAATCCGGGTCCTCAATTTACCTACCTTAGAAGGGATGGAAGGCTGAGTCAACCTTGAGCCTGGTGAGATTCGAACTTGCAGTAATTGCAGGCAGCTGGTGCTACTTAACAGCACTTTAGTCTGCTGCGCCACCAAGGCTCTTTATGGTTAACCTCCCCCTCCCTTTTTTTATGGCAAACCCTCAAATATTGGAACCCTGCTATCATGTCACCCTTAGTCTCCTGAGTCTCCAGCACAGTATTTCTCAATTTGGGCAACTTGAAAAGGTGTGGATTTCAACTCCCAGAATTCCTCAACCGGCTCTTTGAGTTTAGAGCAGGGATATCTAACCTTGGCAACCTTCTGAGCTGTGGATTTCAATTCCTTAGAATTCCCCCCAGCCAGACAAGTTGGGGGAATTTTGGGAGTTGGAAGTCCACAAGTCTCAAAGTTGCCAAGGTTGGATTTTCCCCTGGGCAAAGAAATTCAGAAACTCCAGTTTTAGGAGCCAAGAATGGTGATGGGAAAGGAGGGGATGCGGAAAGCATATTTGGGGGCGACTTTCAGGAAGACCCTTGGAGGGCAGCTAAGGACCCCATCCCAAACACACAGCCTCTTCACCGCCCCCGCGTGGCGGATCGGAGTTTTGCAACCTACCCCGGCTGGAAAAACCTACACGCAGCCAATTGCGACCGGAGAGTTGCCACAGGCTGCAAAACTCCGCAGCTCGACTTCCCTCGCCGTCCTTACCTTCCCCTCCAACTGCACTGATCCTCGGAGTAATTGCAAAAAGCCGGGTCCAAGAGAAGGAGAAGAGCGAGCAAGCGCCGGATCCAAGGCATGCTTCCACGGACTTCCCTGGCGAGGAAGGGGAGAAGAAGAGAAGAGAAGAGAAGAGAAGAGAAGAGAACGGTGCAAAGCGCGGAGTTCAAATATAAAGGAAGGGAAGCCGCCTCTGCAAACGCGTGGGAAGCCTCAGCCGCCCCGCCGGCTCTCCAACCCCCATCGCCGCCGCTTTCCCAGCCTTTCCGAGAGGCTTTGGCTTCCGTTGCTCCCCTTTTTCTCGGAGGGGTGGTGGGTGGTGGGTTGGTGGGCGCAAAGATTCGCTTTCTCGCTCCCGGTGGAAACGGGACGAGAGATGCGCCCGAAGAAGCGCTGGTCACTTTCCAGCCAAGCTCAGGGATCAGCCGGGGCGGGGCCCCAGAGGAAGGAGGGGGGGAAATCGCCCAATCAGAGCCCGGCTGGGGGAACTTGGAGCCAACCGTGGGGGATTTGGGTGGGGGGTCGGGGGGGGGAAGCCGAAAAGGGGGAGGGGGAGATAGGATGTGATGCAGCCGTTCGGGAGAACAATGCGATTCAGGCACCCGGAGTGGAAATCGCGGTCCTTGGGGCTCTCTGAGCTTGGTTGGGTTGTTTTTTTTTTTTTTGGGCAGACGTTTCATTACCTAACCAGGGAACAGCATCAGTGCTAGAAGGGAGTAGGGTTTGTGGA
>WNWU01000025.1:9399597-9414915 GCA_012654045.1 Ptyas mucosa
GAAGAGAAGAGAAGAGAAGAGAAGAGAAGAGAAGAGAAGAGAAGAGAAGAGAAGAGTTGGAAGGGACCTTGGAGGTCTTCTAGTCCAACCCCCTGCTTAGACAGGAAACTCAGACAAATGGTTATCCAACATCTTCTTAAAAACCTCCAGTGATGGAGCACCCACGATTTCTGGAGGCAAGCTGTTCCACTGGTTATTTGTCTTCCCTGTTAGAGATATTTCTCTCTCTGGGCATAATGAGAATATATCTGCTGAAAAAAACTCCGCATAGGCGACAGGAAGGGCATCTGGCCACTAAAGACTCAGCTCCATTCAGTTGCCCCAGACTCCACCCCGATGCAAGGGATTATGGGGTCGTTAAAAGAGGATGTTGATGATGAGGCATGAAAACAATCTTAGCCAGATTCCTAAATTTTGGAGGACTACAAGTCTGATGAATCCAGTAGTAGTTCCTCCTCACTTTTTGCAACCCAGAAGCAACAGGACTGGGCTAATTTCCCCCCCCTGCTCCAGCTTTTATCCTAACTAATGACTAACGCTTGCATATTCATAATATAACTGTGCGTCACCCTAGCTTTGACTCACCAAAGATTCTGAATGGAACGGCGTTCTTTCATTGAGAAGATCGGGCCTCTGACACCCTCATAAATTGCTGTGGCTTAGAATAACCATCTCCGTCAGACAGACGTGCCATCTAATAATTGTTCCATCTCAACCATTTAAAAAAAAAACAAAACCCCACTTTAGAATCATCTCGTTGTTCAAAGAACGGTTGGAAACCATCAAAGGGAGCTGGAACCGGGGTGGGCTTCAAAAAATTTTGCAAGGGGTTCTCTGCCCGGTTGCTGGGTGGGCGTGGCCAGGGTGGGCGTGGCCTAGTCAGCCTCCACACTGTGGCGGGGGGGAGCGTTTTTGTCCTCCCCAGGTCCCAGAGGCTTTCCTTGAGCCTCCGGTGGGTGAAAATGGCCTCCCCAGGCTCTGGAGGCCCTCTGGAGGCCGGAAACAGGCCCATTTCTGGCCTTTCCGAACTTCCAGTAGGCCCGTTTTCTGCTCTCCCCGAGCCTCTGTGTGCTCCCTGAACTTACCTGCATCCAAAGTGGGCCACGTGGGGACTCCTGGGAGGGGAGGGAAGGGGAGGGGTGGGCAGGGCCAGCCAGGAGTGAGATTTGGGGGTTCTCTGAACTGCACGGAATCTTAGCTAGAGGTTCTCCCGGAGCCCTGCAAACCCCCAGCAGCCCACCCCTGGCTGACCCCATCTTATATTGTGTGGGCCTTTGTCAGCCTTTTAAGTTAAGTGAAGTCAAGACACAAGAACAGCTATGATTTCAGAAATGTTCCTTATCCTTCTACGATTGAGAGCAACCAAATGTTGAATGTTGATCTTCCTCTTTCCTATCTCTTGTACCAAACGAATCTCTAGGCCCGTGATGGCGAACCTATGGCACGGGTGCCACAGGTGGCACATGGAGCCATATCAATGGGCACTCGAGCACTGCCGTAGCTCAGCTCCAGCGTGCATGTGTGCACCGGCCAGCTGATTTTTGGGTCTTCCGGTCCCACTGGAAATTGGGAAATGGGCTGTTTCTGGCCTCCAGAGGGCCTCCGGTGGGGTGGGGAAGGCTGTTTTCACCCTCCCCAGCCTCCTAGAAAGACTCTGGATCCTGGGGAGAGTGAAAAATGGGCCTACCGGGCCCACTGTGCTATCGCGTGCTAAAAGCGGGGAGGCACGCCCTGGGGGTCGCGTGCGTGGGGGTGGACTGCATTGAATTATGGGTGTGGGCACACATGTGGGCAACCTCCTTGCGCTCCCCCCACTTTTGGCACGTGATGGCAAAAAGGTTAGCCATCACTGCTCTAGGCAATGTTGCTTTGAGTTCCTTTCTTCTTTCCAATGGTTGGAAGAACTACCATGTTTCCCTGAGAATAAGATCCTGTCTTATATTTTTTTGAACCCTGAAATAAGCGCTTGGCCTTATTGCCATGCGCTCAAAAGCCCGATTGGGCTTATTATCAGGGGATGTCTTATTGTCGGGGAAACAGGGTATCCATCTGGGTTCAGTTCCGAGTGGGGAGAAAGATACCGAAAACATGGTGGCTGTTTTGGAAAGATGGTTTTTCAATGGTGGACAGGATCGCATGCCTTGAAGATGTTGGGTGAAGAAAAAAAGGGAAGAGATGCTGAGAGTGCCTGAGTTTTATGCCCTCTCTAGGCTTTTTGAATTTGAGCTTGTATTCTGTTTGTTTGTCAGACTCCCATGGGGCTATGCAGGGGCAATTCTGTAGGTTGTCCTGCGTCCCAAGCTTGGTTGAGCCTTGCTGGGTGATGTAATCTCCCCAGGTGCCATGTGGTGAGTTCTGTTGCTAGATGGGTAGAAGGCTAATCCTACCTTTGTTGGCTCTTGGGTGAGGGCATTTGCCTATGAATAGACTATAATATAGAATATGAAGAATATTCATATAATAGAATATGAAGGGGATGCGGTGGCTCAGTGCTAAGACGCTGAGCTTGTCAATCGAAAGGTCGGCCGTTCAGCTGTTCAAATCCCTACTGCCGCGTAATGGGGTGAGCTCCTGTTACTTGTCCCAGCTTCTGTCAACCTAGCAGTTCAAAAGCATGTAAAAAATTCAAGTAGAAAAATAGGGACCACCTTTGGTGGGAAGGTAACAGCGTTCCGTGCACCTTTGGCATTTAGTCCTGCCGGCCACATGACCACGGAGATGTCTTTGGACAGCAGTGGCTGAACCACCGCATCCCTTCCAAAGAACAGTTTCTCCTATACCTGAAAAAAAGCTAGAATGGATCCTTTGGAGAATCTAACCCAGCTGGACCTCTCATCCAACAGAAATAACACAGAAATATAGACACAGTTGCTTGTCAAGCATGATTTCAACCATCATAAATTAAGGATGAGCTACTGCCATTATGTGAGCCCGGCAGAAGATGCCTCTAAGACATTTTAGCACCTCCTGTTCAGCTTTTTCACTTTGACATATAAAACCTTTGGGAAAACCTCCGTCTTTCTTTGACCCAACTCTGGCATGAAGTCATTTTCATCCTGCAAACTTGAGAAGAAGAAAAAAATCAAGGAGAGGTGAGATTTACACTTGCTTAAACAGCACACTTAACTGGAGGTGAGGAAAAAAAACCCCATAACCCTGAATTTAATTCGTCGTCTTTCTTCTCTCAAAGGGGGAAACATTTAATATTACGTTGGACTTTATGATTCTTTTCTTATAGTTTATTATGTTGATAAAGCAGAGTGCTATATTTCTTGTGGAACTTGTTTCCTGGTCTACCTAAAAGGGGTGACCTCAGTATTGAGAAGATAGCAGTTAACAGGTTAACAGTAATAGAGTTGGAAGGGACCTTGGGAGGTCTTTTAGTCCAACCCCCTACTCACGCAGGAGACCTATACTAGGGATTCAAACTGCCAAACTGCCGACCTTTCTGATTGACAAGCTCAGCCACTGACTTACCTTCCCTCTGATGCCAAAGGGAGTCAAGAAGGAACAAACTTCAGGGATTTCCCCCCCCCCCCTCTCTCACACCTTCTTTCCTTCCTGGCTAATTTATGATTTGCTAATGGCTTTTATATTCCTGCTCCAAAATCAGCTTTGCAATTCTCTACAGAGCAATGTTTTTCAACCTTGGCAACTTTCAGAGGTAAGGACTTCTTCAACTCCCAGAATTCCTTAGCCAGCCAGCCAGGTAGTCAGAACAGAACAATAGAATAGAATAGAATAGAATAGAATAGAATAGAATAGAATAGAATAGAATAGAATAGAATAGAATAGAATAGAATAGAATAGAATAGAATTTTTTATTAGCCAAGTGTGATTGGACACACAAAGAATTTGTCTTGGTGCATATGCTCTCAGTGTACATAAAGGAAAAGATACGTCCATCAAGAATCATAAGGTACAACACTTAATGATAGTCATAGGGTACAAATAAGCAATCAGGAAACAATATCAATATAAATCATAAGGATACAAGCAACAAAATTACAGTTATACAGTCATAAGTGGAAGGAGATGGTGGTGGGAACGATGAGAAGATTAATAGTAATGCAGACTTAGTAAATAGTTTGACAGTGTTGTGGGATAATTTGTTTAGCAGAGTGATGGTGTTTGGGGAAAAAACTGTCCTTGTGTCTAGTTGTTCTAGTGTGCAGTTCTCTATAGCGTCGTTTTGAGGGTAAGAGTTGAAACGGTTTATGTCCAGGATGCGAGGGGTCTGTAGATATTTTCACAGCCCTCTTTTTGACTCATGCAGTATACAGGTCCTCAATAGAAGGCAGGTTGGTAGCCATTGTTTTTTCTGCAGTCCTAATTATCCTCTGAAGTCTGTGTTTTTCTTGTTGGGTTGCAGAACCAAACCAGACAGTTATAGAGGTGCAGATGACAGACTCAATCATTGCTCTGTAGAACTGGATCAGCAGCTCCTTGGGCAGTTTGAACTTTCTGAGTTGGCGCAGAAAGAACATTCTTTGTTGTGCTTTTTTGATGACGTTTTTGATGTTAGCTGTCTATTTTAGATCTTGCGATATGGTAGAATCTAGAAATTTGGAGGTCTCTACTGTTGATACTGTGCTGTCTAGTATTGTGAGAGGTGAAAGTATGGAAGGATTTCCCCTAAAGTCTTCCTACCAGAGATCTTCTAGTCCAGCTCCTTGCTCAAGCAGGAGTCCTTATGACATTTCAGACAAGTGGCTGTCCAGTCTCTTCTTAAAAGCCTCCAGTGATGAAGCACCTACAACTTCTGAAGGCAAGCCATTCCACAGGTTTATTGTTTGCATTGTTAGAGAATTGCTCCTTAGTTCTAAATTGCTTCTCTCCTTGATTGGTTTCCACCCATTGCTTCTTGTCCTGCCCTCAGGTGCTTTGGAGAATAGCTGGACTCCCTCTTCTTTGGGGCAGCCCCTGAGATATTGGAACACTGCTATCATCTCTTCTCTGGTCCTTCTTTTCATTAAACGAGACATACCCAGTTCCTGCAACCGTTCTTCATATGTTTCAGTGTCCAGCCCCCCAAATCATCTTTGTTGCTCTTCTCTGCACTCTTCCCCAGAGTCTCAACAATCCTCTTTATATTGTGGGGGATGAAAATTGGATGCAATGATTCCAAGTGGAGCCTTACCAAGGCATTATAAGTCCTCGATTTTTGATATTTCGATTGGCATCAAAATATCGCTTTTCTAAGGCAGGTGTTTGTTAAATGAGTTGCGCCTGATCTACTTGGCCACAGTCGTTAGGCGAATCACTGCAGTTGGGGTGGTCGTTAAATGAATCTGGTTTCCTCCATCGACTTTCCATTTTGGAAACTGGGTAGGGAAAGCCGCAAATGGCGGTGACCCTGGGATGCTGCTACCGTCATAAATACAAGCAGCCAAATGTTGATCGTGTAACACTTGGGATGCTGGGATGGTCGTAAGCCTGAGGAAGTCACTTTTTCCCATACCATTGTAACGTTGAATGGTCGTTAAGCAAATCGGTTGTAAATCGAGGACAATCAAGGATCCCCCCTCAGCCATGGCAACCCTCTGGTTGACTTTGGGCCAGTGACATCTTTTCAACCCAACCTACCTGTCACAGTTGTGTTAGCGGAGAAAACACACAAAAGATCATCATCATCATCGTTTAACGACCCCATAATCCCTTGGGGGGTGGAGTCTGGGCAACTGAACCGAGCTAGCAGAGTGTTTTAATGGCCGGGTGCCCTTCCTGTCGCCAATGCGGAGTTTTGTTGAGCAGATATATTCTCGTTGTGCCCAGAGAGAGAAATATCTGCCTCCACCTAGGATCAAACTCACAGCCTCCTGATTGCGAGGCGAGAGCTCCACCTCTAGGCCACCGCACCAATCTACACAAAAGATAATATAGATCTAAAAAATAAACCTATGTATGGGCTGGCAGGGAGTCAAGATGAGGGGATGAAACTATTAGATCAAAGAACAGAGAGAGCCATAGGAAATTTGGGCGCATCGCAAAGCCCAACCTACATCGCAAAGGTGTTGTTGAGGAAGGGAATCGGAGGCAGAGCTATGTACACCACCTCCCTGAGGTCCCAGGTTATAAATACCATGAATGAATAACATAAATAAACCCGGTTCACCACAGTAGCCTCTTCGCCAGTGAAGGAAGCTGCCTTCTGAACTCTAGGCTAAAAATAGCTTCCAACTCTCCATCTCTAGCTGTGAGATATATATATATATATATACACACACACACACACACACACACACACACACACACACACACATATATTCATCCCTTGTATTGCTAGGAGACTGGGAGGCAGGCATTGCTAGGCGACACTAGTTGCCATGGTGACAGCTGGGTGCCTGAGTCATCTGCAGTGCAGTCTATCTTGAGCTGGGTAAATAGCGATGGAGCTGCTGGTAGAGATTTCACACTCCTGCTTGTGAATGTGTTTCTTTCTGGGAGGGAATCACGGAGGAAGGTTTGACTAGGCAGGCATCGGTCGGTCTTCCTTCCTTCCTTCCTTCCTTCCTTCCTTCCTTCCTTCCTCTTCTCTTCCTCCATTCTCTCTATTTTCTCCTCCTCCTCTCCCTCCATTTTCTCCTCCTCCTCTTTCTCCTCCTCCTCCTCCTTCCTCTCCTCCTTCTCCTTCTCCTCCTCCTACTCCATTCTCTCCTCCTCCATCTTCTCCTCCTCCTTCTCCTCCTTCTCCTCCATTCTCTCCTTCTCCCCCTCCTTTTCCTCCTTCTCCTTCTCCTCCTTTTCTTCTCTCCTTCTCCTCCTCCTTCCTCTCCTCCTCCTCCTCTTCCTCCTCCATTCTCTCCTTCTCCTCCTCCTCCTCCTCCTCCTCCTCCTCGAAGAAACCTAAATATTTTCTGAGGATCATACCGAGATCAGAGAGGCGACATCTGAAATTAGGAAAGCAAACCTAGGATCAAACTGGATCTGGGGATTTGTCTTTCAGACCGCCGTGCAAACGAGAGTTGATGTGTTTGGTTGTTCCTGCACAACCTGCTTTGTGAGGTCCCTACACACCTAGATGGCTAACATAACTGGGAGTCAACTAAAATAGGAGAGATTATTTTTCCTGGGAGCATGCACTGCGTCCAACGCACTCAGGATTGTCCCATCTCAACAAAGCTTTCCAAAGCAGCAAACCTGCCCAAGGCCTTGGGGTCTGTGTCACTGACATTTTCTCCTAAAACCAGCTACTAGGATTATAGCCTCTTCCAGGATGGGTGGGTGGGGAGTAAAAATAGCTGCAACCACACAATTGAAGTCCTATTCCTTTTTAATGTGCATCACAGACTGCTGGATTGCGATCAAAGTTTCTCTGTAAACCAAGGTCCTTTTCCTACAAGTCCATCTCGTCAGGGTCTCCTAACCCCAAACTTTATCTTTCATAATCGAAGGACCATGTTTAATGCCAAAACATAAGGATGATTAGGGGACTGGAGATTAAAACATATAAAGAATGGTTACAGGAACTGGGCATGGCTAGCCTAGTGAAGAGAAGGACCATGATAGCAGTGTTCCAATATTTGTTCAAATCTCACCAGGCTCAAGGTTGACTCAGCCTTCCAACCCTTCGAGGTAGGTAAAATGAGGACCCGGATTGTGGGGGCAGTAACTTGACTTTGTATAAAAAAGAACACCGCTTAGGGAGGCTGAAAGCCCTACTAAGCAGGTATATACAAAAGTATGAAGGCTATTGCTTAACACATTGTAAGCTGCCCTGAGTCTCCGGAGAAGGGCGACATATAAATTGAACCAATAAAATAAATAAATAAAATAAATAAATAAATTTGAGGGGCTGCCACAGAGAGGAGGGGGTCAAGCTATTCTCCAAAGCACTTGAAGGCCAGACAAGGAACAATGGATGGAAGCTGATCAAGGAGAGGTTCAACCTGGAAATGAGGAGAGATTTTCTGACAGTGAGAGCAACCAACCCATAAAACAGAAGTTGCCTTTGGAAGTTGTGGGAGCTTCATCCCTGGAAGCTTTCAAGAAGAGACTGGACAGCCATCTGTCAGAAATGGTGTAGGGTCTCCTGCTTGGGCAGGGGGTTGGACTAGATGACCTACAAGGTCCCTTCCAACTCTGTTAATCTAATCCATATATATATATATATATATATATATATATATATATATATATATATATATGGTTTGCATTTGTTTCTCCTATCTTTTCTGTACCATCATTTCCCCCTTTTCATGTCATCAAGACTCCGTCAAGAAAATGTGAACCTGAAATGGCCTGTGAGAACAACCTCGGGAGACAGAAGGAAGAAGCTCAGCCTAGACAACGTTGCGATACCAGAACTCTCAGCTGTCAGAAGGAATGTGAAAGTGGAGAAAGCATTTCAGAAAAGACCCTCCCTAGTTCTCCAGAAAGTAAAGGCAGGGGGAGGGAAGAAGTACTTTCAGACTTGCAAGATTCTGTTACTACAACCTTACAATAAAGGTAATCTTAGTATTTGTGGTTTCCTGAATGGATTACCTCAAAGAGCTGATAGGACCATCTGGATGTTATGTTGAAAATACCAAAGGTTTTCTGAGGGGTGGTTTGACTAACAACACATGCACACAATCCAGAAAGATGCTATCATGTCCTCTCATTCTAGCTTCTCTTTTCTTTCTGCTTCTCACATAGTATTTCCCACACATGATACTCTTAGAAGCAGCTGCCACTTAGTACTTCTAAAACGTCAATGTACATCATATGCAAGGGTGGGATTCCATCGGTTCGGACTAACCGGATGTTAATTTTAATCTGATTCACCTAACCGGTAGTTGCAAGGATTGGCTTACTCCGCCCACCTCACTCCAGCCTTCTCGGGAATCTCCACGCAGCCCATCTTGGATGCCAGGTAAGTGCAGGGCCCACGCAGAGGCTCTGGGAGGGTGAAAAACGGGCCTACCGGAAGTACTGGAAGTCTGGAAACGGGCCTGTTTCCAGGCTCCAGAGGGCCTCCAGAGCCCAGGGGAGGCCGTTTTTGCCCTCCCGGGGGCTCGAGAATAGCCTCTGGAGCCTGGGGAGGATAACCCCCCCCCCCCGCCGTGGTGCAGGAAGCTGACTAGGCCACACCCCCATGGCCACGCCCACCCAGCAGCCGGGCAGAGAATCGGTTGCTAAAATTTTTCAATCCCACCCTTGAACATATGTGTACACCAACCCTTCCCAACATGTAAGTCTTCCAGAGATATGGACTTCTCAGCAAGGGACTGGTTGGCTGGACAATTCTGGAGTTGATTCAGAGACAATTCTGGAGTTGGGCACCTAGGTCGGGAAAGGGGAATACAATTTCCAGTTGTCTCTCGTTACCATGGCCAAGTTGATTGGAAAAGTTTGGGAAATATCATCCCAGAAGATCAGAAAGGCATTTAGTTTTGAGAAGGTGACGTTAAGAAAGATCCGTTTTCATATTTCTTGAGTCGGCGATCGCATCATGAGCTAATCAGATGAGCCGATTTATTGACATACAATGATTTTTTTTCTAATTTTTCCTTTGCATACATACACACCAATAGCAATAGCACTTAGACTTATACACCGCTTCACAGTGCTTTACAGCCCTCTCTAAGCAGTTTACAGGGTCAGCCTCTTTCCCCCAACAATTTTGGGTCCTCATTTTACCCACCTCGGAAGGATGGAAGGCTGAGTCAACCTTGAGCCTGGTGGGATTTGAACTGCCAAATTTCAGGCAGCCGGCAGTCAGCAGAAGTAGCCTGCAGTACTGCACTCTAACCACTGCACCACTGTGGCTCATGATGGGAAACACATTGCTGGGTTCACAATATGAAGAACAAGGAGCAAGGAACCAGCCCTTGCCAACACACGGTTTGAGTTGCTTCCGGGCTTAGGGAAACATTCCTGACTCCATTCGTACAGTAGCATGGATCAATGGTAAAGGTAAGTTCAATAGAATGCATTTCTTTAATCGTGTGCATCCACCCCCAAAATCTGAGTACTTTGCATGAGAGGGAGCTACCAAGCTGCAAAGCCACCCTTTTCTTAAGATAAGTTGAAATTTAAGAGTGCAAAAAATGTTGGAGTTTCCTTAGTAAGAAAAATGCAATACACAAACTCCATAAAACTACATCTTTTAAAATTTCTGAAGTTAAAATTAAGGGCAGTTGTTAATAGGTCTGAACTTTTTAAAAAAGATGGATATCAGATGTCCATTGATTGGTGCAAATCTGAAAACCCAATCATTCATCTAAGACAGGAGTCAGCAATCTGCAGCTCTGGAGCCAGATGTGGCTCTTTTACCCCTCTGCTGCGGCTCCCTGTCACTCAAAATAGGTGTCACAGCCGTCAACATGTGACACTCACCGGCACACAATTTATTGAGCTTTTCAACCTCCGGTAGGCCAACCATGGATAAATCCAAGAAAAGAAAAGTTTCAGAAGAAACAAAATGTTTAATTCAACTACATATGTTAGTTTTGTGGCCGCTCAAGAAATAGTCAGGCACGGGAAGGGTTTTGTGGCTCCCGGTGTTTTCTTTTCTGTGGGAAATGGGTCCAAATGGCTCTTTTAAGTGTTTAAGGTTGCAGACCCCTGATCTAAGAGGTTTAAAATGTCTCCAATCTTTACAAGATATAGTAGATGGAACTGTTTAAACTGAGGAACACACGATTGCAATAAGTATTTTTTTTTAAATGACACAAAACAATAATGCCTCCAAGCCCTTTGGGAGAGTTTAATTGGATGTTTTCATATATATATATATATATATATATATATATATATGCATGTTGCATGAGGCTGATTTTTTTTACTCCTTCCAAAAAAGGGTATCGAATTTTATTTTCAAATACCATACAGCTCACTCATAAATAAGTTGATTTAGCTTATGAATTCAGCTAATCTCATGTGATCCCAGAGGCCGGCCGGCAGTTTTAAACCGATGCTGTTTTTGTATGCTGTCAGATTTAGCGGATAATCTATGCCAATATATTCCATCTATCTCATGCCTGTTTTTTCGAATGTTTCAATTCACTGCATGAAATACACACACACACACACACACACACACACACACACATATACACAGAATGGAAAAGAAACAGCTGTATAATTTTTTTGACTCCATCCTTCCGTTCAGAATTTTTTAAAAAACGTCTTTCTTGTTTTCAAGTTGTTTTCAGCATCAAATCAATTCGGTCAGAAACTGAGGGCCAGACGATCAGGTCAATTTCACCCTTTGGCTGACTTCTGTAGCATTGGGAGAACAAATGTTCTCAAGGATCAGAAAAGAATGGTAAAGGTCTTCCCTCCGTCTGCAACTTGGTGCTTTTCTCTAGGTTTTTTTTTTCCTCACGTGGAGAAAGATGCTGATGTTGCATTGGAAACGGAACACGGTTACGTTGCTCCGGGTAACTGTTTAAAACAGGAAGTGATCCCTCGTTTGTAACTTGCATCCTTCCCTTTTTTGGTCCAAAGCTGATAAGGAAATGTTTTGAATGCTACGTGATTTTGAAAACTGAATTAACATTTAGCTACCCAAGAACTCTGGAGTTTAGCCACTCAATTCTAATCAAATCTGATTTGTACACTAAGTTTAGGAATAGAATAGAATAGAATAGAATAGAATAGAATAGAATAGAATAGAATAGAATAGAATAGAATAGAATAGAATAGAATAGAATAGAATAGAATAGAACAGTTGGAAGGGACCTTAGAGGTCTTCTAGTCCAACCCCCTGCTTAGGCAGGAAACCCTATACCACTTCAGACAAATAGTTATCCAACGTCTTCTTTAAAACTTCCAGTGTTGGAGCATTCACAACTTCTGGAGGCAACTTGTTCCACTGATTAATTGTTCTAACTGTCAGGAAATTTCTCTTTAGTTCTAAGTTGCTTCTCTCCTTGATGAGTTTCCACCCGTTGCTTCTTGTCCTGCCCTCAGGTGCTTTGGAGAAGAGCTTGACTCCCTCTTCTTTGGGGCAGCCCCTGAGACATTGGAAGACTACTATCATGTCTCCCCTAGTCCTTCTTTTCATCAAGCTAGACCTACCCAGTTCCTGCAACCATTCTTCATATGTTTTAGCCTCCAGTCCCCAAATCCTTTTTGTTGCTCTTCTCTGCACTCTTTCTAGAGTCTCCACATCTTTTTTACATCGTGGCAACCAAAACTGGATGCAGTATTCCAAGTGTGGCTTTACCAAGGCATTATAAAGTGGTATTAACACTTCACATGATCTTGATTTTATCCCTCTGTTCATGCAGCCTAGAACTGTGTTGGCTTTTTTGGCAGCTGCTGCACACTGCTGGCTCATATTTAAATGATTGTCCACTAGGACTCCAAGAGCCCTCTCACAGTTACTGCTATTGAGCAAGGTACCACCTATACTGTACCTGTGCATTTTGTTTTTCTTGCCACTCAATTCTAATCAAATTTGATTTGTACACTAAGTTTAGGAATACCCAGAGGTTATACTGAAAGGCAAAATCTACTGTGAACATCAACTCACTTCATCAGAGATTCATAGTAAATCTGTATACTTATATATAGACTCATAGATGACCTAGAGATGTAGAGTAAATCTACTTAGAAAGCATCACTTCAAAAATGCGTAGATGTTCTAAGAGAGGAACTACATAGATACGTGTCACTTCATAGATGACCTCATAGATGGATAGAGGAACCAACTTCCATGCATCACTTAAAAACTGCAGAGATGAGCTCATAAATACCTAGAGGAATCTATATGGATGCATCACTTCATAAATGCACAGATGTTCTTACAAATATATAGAGGAGCCTACATAGATACATCAGCTCTGCAGAGATGACCTCATAGATATCTAGAGGAATCTATGTGGATGCATCATTTCCTAAATGCACAGATGTTCTCATAGATGCAGAGGTAAATAAATCTGCATAGATGCACCACTTTAAAGATGCATAGATGTTCTTCTAGAGAGGTATAAAGGAATCTACATAGATGCCTCATTTTCAAAACTGCAGAAATGACCTCATAAGGTATCTGGAGGAATCTATATGGATGCATTGCTTCATAAAGGCACAGATGTGTTTTTTCAAAGAGGCAGGCATGACGGGAGAACAACAAAGTATTACAGAGACAGAGGAGATCAAAAGGCAAGAGAGGGAAGGCTTGCTTCAATGTGGTCCTTTGGCTCAGAGGGATATTTTTAGGGGGGCAAACTACAAAAGCAGCAGTTTGCCAGGGCAATGCAAACTCCGTCCCTTTGGTATCTGCAGTGTGATGTCCTATGGCTGTGATGGTGAACCTATGGCACGTGTGCCAGAAGTGGCACGCAGAGCCATCTCTCCAGGCACACCAGCCATCACACATTGCTTTTCTGGATTCCGGCACGCGCCCGGGTTTTCGTGCACTCATGCACGTTAGAAAATGGATGACCAGGTGGCCGGCACACACTCATGTGCCAGGAAGCTGAGCTTCCAGTTTGTAATGCACATGTATGTGCGCGCCGGGGAGCTGCTCTTCCGGTTTCCAGCATGCGCGCACATTCCCATTTTGGCACTCGGTGCTGGAAAGGGTCACCACCACTGCCCTATGGACATCCATAAGAGGTGGAAGTTTGAATCACAGTGGCACGACTGTGTGTTTGTGTCATTTTGCTGAAAGCACCATAACCTGTAGACGGCTCTATCCTGCCTTGAGAATCTATTCAACAATCTTGGGGGGGGGGGGGGGTTCCTGCTTTCTGTTTGTGGGAGGGGGGTGTTTCTTTAAAACTCCTCTATTGCCAAACATTTTTTAATCCTCTCTGCTGCCATTGTAATATCTCTTATACTATTGGGCTTAACCAATACAAGAGAATATTTGTAGTTCAAGGTTGAATAGAAATAGAATTCTTCATTGGACACACAAGGAATTTGTCTTCGGGGCATGAGCTCTCAGTGTCCATAAAAAATGCATTCATCAAGAATCATAAGCTACAACACTTAAGCGATAGTCATAGGATACTAAATAAGCAATCGAACCATACTAGGAAATGAAACAAAGCAATATAAATTGTGAAGATACAAGCAACAAGGTTATAGTCATCAGTAGGAGGAGGACTTGGTGCTCTCTGAGCTTGATGGCCCTCTTGCAGAGGTTTCATTACCCAACTAGATAACATCATCAGTGCTAGTAGGATGTGTGGCTAGGAGGAGGAGGAGGAGGAGGAGGAGGAGGAGGAGGAGGAGGAGGAGGAGGAGGAAGAGGAGGACGACAACAAAATGTGTGATCCTTGGTGCTCTCTGAGCTTGGTTTTTTCTTGCAGACATTTCATGATCCAACTAGTAATATCATCACTACTAGAAGGGAGCAGGTTTTGCTTTATTTTTATGTGCAAGTGGCTTGCCCTAACAGAGAGCATATAAACAGGAAGTGAAGCCCACTCTCTTCCAGCACTGATTATGTAACCTAGCTGGGTAATGAAACATCAGCAAGAAAACAACCAAGCTCAGAGAGCACCAAGGACCTCACACATAGTATTGTGCTTCAGTGTCTCATGTTCCCCCCCGATGAGTTGTTCAACATGGGCTTTATTGGTTGTGAAAGATGGGTCCTGTAGTCAAATAGGCGGAAAGAATAACTCCTTTGGCTCTGATTTAGTGTTCTTCTATTGCTTCCAAATCCTTTTGATGTTATTATTTGTTAGGGCTGTTCGTCACTTTGTCTCCTTTCCCAACTCTATCCTAACACCAAAAAATAAGGGTTAGAAAATAGGATAAATGCCTGCAGTCTACAAAACCAAGATCCAATGCCAGTCGCCATCATAAAACCTCTCATTGATAAGTCTAGTGTAACAGGAGGTCAGGAGCTCCAGATGTATTACATCAAAAAGGGATGTATTGGCAAGTGTCAAGTTTTTCTTGTCAAACTTGTGCATTTTTTTTTCCTTTTAAAACAAATCTGCGCTCACATTTATAACAACTTTGACGCAGAGGCATGAATCTTGGAAGATTACTCAACAAAGGGAATTTTGCAATTCATTTCCTTAATATAATGCAGTTTTCAAGGTGTCTTTCATGAATGAACCACACGACATGTTTCGTAGCAGATTTCCACTTATCAATGGGATACTTTCTTTGTTGGTAAACCACGTGGCAAGATTCAGGGAATGGCCAATGTTGAACGATAGCCATGATTCTGACAGCGGATTGGTTGTAAAATGCGTAATTAGAGAAGTTTTCATTCAAATGGAAAAACAAGACTATTTTCTCCAACTGTGTTCATCAGATTATTTCTTCCTCCTCCTCCTCCTCCTCCTCCTCCTCCTCCTCTTCTTCTTATTCTCACCTTTCTTCCCCTTCTTCTCCTTCTCCTTCTCCTTCTCCTCCATCTTTGTC